>JAXIVJ010000404.1:25000-50000 GCA_036785665.1 Chirona hameri
ATCATCCAGTATCCTCATCATCCAGCATCCTCATCATTTAGCATCATCATCATCCAGTATCATCATCATCCATCATCATCATCATACAGCATACTCCTCATCCAGAATCATCATCATACAGCATCATCAACAAACAGCATCATCATCATCCAGCACCCTCATCATCCTCATCATCCAGCATCATCATCATCCAGCATCATCATCATCCAGCATCATCATCATCCAGGATCCTCATTATCCATAATCTCCATCATAAAGCATCCTCATCATCCATCATCCTCATAATCCAGCATCTTCATCATCCAGCATCATCTTCATCATCTTCATCATCTTCATCATCTTTATCCTCTTCATCATCTTAAACATCTTCATCATCTTCATCATCTTCATCATCTTCATCATCTTCATCATCTTCATCATCTTCATCATCTTCATCATCTTCATCATCTTCATCATCTTCATCATTTTCATCATATTCACCATCTTCATCATCTTCATCATCTTCATCATCTTCATTATCTTCATCATCTTCTGCATCTGCATCATCTTCTGCATCCGCATCATCTTCATCATTTTCAGCATCTTCATCATCTTCATCATCTTCTTCATCTTCCCTTATCTTCATCATCTTCATCATCTTCATCATCTTCATCATCTTCATCATCTTCATCATATTCACCATCTTCATCATCTTCATCATATTCACCATATTCATCATCTTCATCGTCTTCATCATCTTCATCATCTTCTTCAGCATCCAGCATACTCATTATCCAGCATCCCCATCATACAGCATCCTCATCATCCAGCACCATCATCATCCAGCATCCTCATCATCCAGCATTCTCATCATCCAGCATCCTCATCATCCAGCATCATCATCATCGGCATCATCGTCATCCAGCATCATCATCATACAGCATCATCATCCAGCAACCTTCATCATCATAATCCAGCATCATCTTCCAGCATCCTCATCATCCAGCATCCTCATCATCCAGCATCCTCATCATCCAGCATCCTCATAATCCAGCATCTTCATCATCAGCATCATCTTCAAAAGTTAAGGCACTGTCGTAGTCAGGGAGTAGTTACGGTACGGTCGTAGTCAGTAAGTAGTTAGGGTACAGTCGTAGTCAGGGCGTAGCTAGGGTACGGCCGTAGTCAGGGCGTAGTTAGGGTACGGCCGTAGCCAGGGCGTAGTTAGGATACGGCCGTAGTCAGGGCGTAGTTAGGGCACGGCCAGTCAGGGCGTAGTTAGGGTACGGTCGTAGTCAGGGCGTAGTTATGGTACGGCCGTAGTCAGGGCGTAGTTAGGGTACGGTCGTAGTCAGGTCGTAGTTATGGTACGGTCGTAGTCAGGGCGTAACCAGTGTACGGTCGTAGTCAGGGCGTTGTTAAATAACCGCCTTAGTCAGGCTGTAGCCAGTGTACGGTTGTAGTTAGGTCACGGCCGTAGTCCGGGCGTAGCCAGTATAAGGTCGTAGTCAGGGCGTTAACAGGGTACGGTCGTAGTTAGGGCGTAGTTAGTGTACGGCCGTAGTAAGGGCGTAGTTAGGGTGCAGTCGTAGTCAGGGCGTAGTTAGGGTACGGCCGTAGTCAGGGCGTAGTTAGGATACAGTCGTAGTCAGGGCGTGGTTAGGGTACGGCCATAGTCAGGGCGTATCCAGGGTATGGTCGTAGTCAGGGCGTAGTTAGTGTACGGCCGTAGCCAGGGCGTAGCCAGTGTACGGTCGTAATCAGGGCGTAGTTAGCGTACGGCCGTATTCAGGGCGTAGCCAGTGTACGATCGTAGTCAGGGCGTAGTTAGGGTACAGCCGTAGTCAGGGCGTAGCCAGTGTACGGTCGTAGTCAGGGTGTAGTTACGGTACGGCCGTAGTCAGGGCGTAGCCAGTGTACGGTCGTAGTCAGGTCGTAGTTAGGGTACGCCCGTAGTCAGGGCGTAACCAGTGTACGGTCGTAGTCAGGGCGTTGTTAAATAACCGCCTTAGTCAGGCTGTAGCCAGTGTACGGTTGTAGTTAGGTCACGGCCGTAGTCCGGGCGTAGCCAGTATAAGGTCGTAGTCAGGGCGTAGCTAGCGTACGGCCGTAGTCAGGGCGTAACCAGTGTACGGTCGTTGTCAGTTCGTAGATAGGGTACGGCCGTAGTCAGGGCGTAGCCAGTGTACGGTCGTAATCAGGGCATAGTTAGGGTACGGCCGTAGTCAGGGCGTAGCCAAGGCAAGGTCGTAGTCAGGGCGTAGTTAGGGAACATTCGTAGTCAGGGCGTAGCCCGTGTACGGTCGTAGTCAGTGCGTAGTTAGGGTACGGCCGTAGTCAGGGCGTAGCCAGTGTAAGTTGGTAGTCAGGGCGTAGTTAGGGTACGGCCGTAGTCAGGGCGTGGCCAGGGTATGGTCATAGTCAGGGCGTGGTTAGAGTACGGTCGTAGGCAGGGCGTAGCCAGTGTACGGTCGTAGTCAGGGCGTAGTAAGCGTACGGCTGTAGTCAGGGCGTAGCCAGTGTACAATTGTAGTCAGGGCGTAGTTAGCGTACATCGGTAGTCAGGGCGTAGCCGGTGTACGGTCGTAGTCAGGGCGTAGTTAGGGTACGGCCGTAGTCAGGGTGTAGCCAGTGTACGGTCGTAGTCAGGGCGTAGTTAGTGTACGGTCGTAGTCAGGTCGTAGCCAGTGCACGGTCGTAGTCAGGGCGTAGTTAGGGTACGACCTTAGTCTGGGCGCAGTTAGGGTACGGTCGTAGTCAGGGCGTAGCCTGTGTCAGTCGTAGTCAGGGCGTAGTTAGGGTACGGTTGTAGTCAGGACGTAGCCAGTGTACGGTCGTAGTCAGGGAGTAGTGAGGGTACGGCCGTAGTCTGGGCGCAGTTAGGGTACGGCCGTAATCAGGGCTTAGCTAGTGTACGGTCGTAGTCAGGGCGTAGTTAGGACACGGCCGTAGTTAGGGTACGTCCGTAGTCAGGGCGTAGCCAGTGTACGGTCGTAGTCAGGGCGTAGTTAGGGTACGGCCGTGTCAGGGCGTAGCCAGTGTACGGTCATAGTCAGGGCGTAGTTAGGGTACGGCCGTAGTCAGGGCGTAGCCAGTGTACGGTCGTAGTCAGAGCGTAAATAGGGTACGGCCTTAGTTAGGGCGTAGCCTGTGTACGTTTGTAGTCAGGGCGTAGTTAGTGTACGGCCGTAGTCAGGGCGTAGCCAGTGTCAGTCGTAGTCCGGGCGTAGTTAGTGTAGGTCGTAGTCAGGGCGTAGCCAGTGTACGGTCGTAGTCAGGGGGTAGTTAGGGTACGGTCGTAGTCAGAGCGTAGTTAGGGTACGGTCGTAGTCAGGGCGTAGCCAGTGTACGGTCGTAGTCAGGGCGTAGTTAGGGTACGGCCGTAGTCTGGGCGCATTTAGGGTACGGTCGTAGTCAGGGCGTAGCCAGTGTACGGTCGTAGTCAGGGTGTAGCCAGTGTCAGTCGTAGTCAGGGCGTAGTTAGGGTACGGTCGTAGTCAGGGCGTAGCCAGTGTACGGTTGTATTCAGAGCGTAGTTAGGGTACGGCCGTAGTCTGGGCGCAGTTAGGGTACGGTCGTAGTCAGGACGTAGCTAGTGTCAGTCGTAGTCAGGGCGTAGTTAGGGTACGGTCGTAGTCAGGGCGTAGCCAGTGTACGGTCGTAGTCAGGGCGTAGCCAGTGTACGGTCGTAGTCAGGGCGTAGTTAGGGTACGGTCGTAGTCAGGTCGTAGCCAGTGTACGGTCGTAGTCAGGACGTCATCCAGCATCATCATCCTCATCATCCAGCATCCATATTATGCAGCATCTTCATCATCCAGCATCTTCATCATCCAGCATCTTCATCATCCAGCATCATCCTCATCATCTTCATCATCTTTATCATCTTCATCATCTTCATCCTCTTCATTATCTTCTTCATCTTCATCATCTTCATCATCTTCATCATCTTTATCATCTTTATCATCTTTATCTTTTTCATCGTTTTCATCACCTTCTTCATCTTCCCTCATCTTCATCATCTTCATGATCTTCATGATCTTCATGATCTTCACCATCTTCATCATCTTCATCATCTTCATTATCTTCATCATCTTCTTCATCTTCTTCATCATTCAGCATCATCATTCAACATACTTATTATACAGCATCCCCATCATACAGCATCCTCATCATCCAGCATCCTCATCATCCAGCATCCTCATCATCCAGCATCCTCATCATCCAGCATCCTCATCATCCAACATCATCATCTTCCAGCATCATCATCATCATCATCATCCAGCAACATCATCATCCAGCATCATCATCATCATCATCATCATCATCATCTTCATCATCCAGCATCCTCATCATCCAGCATCTTCATCATCCACCTTCCTTATCATCCATCATCCATCATCCTCATCATCCTCATCATCAAGCATCATCATCATCCAGCATCATCATCATCCACTATCATCATCATCATTATCCAGCATTATCATCATCGTCCAGTATCCTCATCATCCAGCATCCTCATCATTTAGCATCCTCATCATCCAGTATCATCATCATCCAGCATCATCATCATACAGCATACTCCTCATCCATCATCATCATCATACAGCATCATCATCATCATCCAGCATCCTCATCATCCTCATCATCCAGCATCCTCATCATCCAACATCATCATCGTCCAGCATCATCATCATCAGCATCATGGTCATCCAGCATCATCATCATACAGCATCATCATCATCTAGCAACATCATCATCCAGCATCATCATCATCATCATCATCATCTTCATCATCAAGCATCCTCATCATCCAGCATCTTCATCATCCACCTTCCTCATCATCCATCATCCATCATCCTCATCATCCTCATCATCAAGCATCATCATCTTCCAGCATCATCATCATTTAGCATTATCATCATCCAGTATCATCATCATCCAGCATCATCATCACACAGCATACTCCTCATCCAGCATCATCATCATACAGCATCATCATCATCATCCAGCATTCTCATCATCCTCATCATCCAGCATCCTCATCATCCAGCATCCTCATCATCCAGCATCATCATCATCCAGCATCAACGTCATCCAGCATCATCATCATCCAGCATCCTCATTATCTATAATCCCCATCATAAAGCATCCTCATCATCCAGCATCCTCATAATGCAGCATCTTGATCATCCAGCATTATCTTCATCATCTTCATCATCTTTATCATCTTTATCATCTTCATCATCTTCATCATCTTCATTATCTTCATTATCTTCATCATCTTCATCATCTTCATCATCTTCATCATCTTCATCATCTTCATCATCTTCATCATCTTCATCATCTTCATCATCTTCTGCATCTGCATCATCTTCATCATTTCCATCATCTTCTGCATCTGCATCATCTTCATCATCTTCATCATCTTCATCATCTTCATCATCTTCATCATCTTCATCATTTTCATCATCTTCATCATCTTCATCGTCTTCACCATAGTCAGGGCGTAGCCTGTGCACGTTTGTAGTCAGGGCGTAGTTAGGGTACAGCCGTAGTCAGGGCGTAGCCAGTGTATGGTTGTAGTCAGGGCGTAGCCAGTGTACGGTCGTAATCAGGGCGTAGTTAGGGTACAGCCGTAGTCAGGGCGTAGCCAGTGTACAGTCGTAGTCAGGGCGTAGTTAGGGAACGGCTGTAGTCAGGGCGTAGCCAGTGTACGGTCGCAGTCAGGGCGTAGTTAGGGTACAACTGTAAACAGGGCGTAGCCAGTTTACGGTCGTAGTCAGGGCATAGTTAGGGTACGGACGTAGTCACAGCGTAGCCAGTGTACGGTCGTAGTCATGGCGTAGTTAGGGTACGGCCGTAGTCAGGGCGTGGCCAGTGTACGGTCGTAGTCAGGGCGTAGTTAGGGAACGGCCGTAGTCAGGGCGTAGGCAGTGCACGGTCTTAGTCAGGGCGTAGTTAGGGTACGGCCGTAGTCAGGGCGTAGCCAGTGTAACTTCGTAGTCAGGTCGTAGCCAGTGCACGGTCGTAGTCCGGGCGTAGGGTACGGCCGTAGTTAAGGTACAGCCGTAGTTAGGGTAAGGCCGTAGTTAGGGTACGGCCGTAGTCAGTGCGTAGCCAGTGTAAGGTCGTAATCAGGGCGTAGTTAGGGAACCGTCGTAGTCAGGGCGTTGCCCGGGTAAGTTCGTAGTCAGGGCGTAGTTAGGGTACGGCCGTAGTCAGGGCGTGGCCAGGGTACGGTCGTAGTCAGGGCGTAGTTAGGGTACGGCCGTAATCAGGGCGTAGCCAGTGTACGGTCATAGTCAGGGCGTAGTTAGCGTACGGCCGAAGTCAGGGCGTAGCCAGTGTACGGTCGTAGTCAGGGCGTAGTTAGGATACAGACGTATTCAGTGCGTAGCCAGTGTACGGTCGTAGTCAGGGCGTAGTTAGGGTACGGCCTTAGTCTGGGCGCAGTTAGTGTACGGTCATATTTAGAGCGTAGCCAGTTTACGGTCGTAGTCAGGGCGTCATCCAGCATCATCATCCTCATCATCCAGCATCCATATTATGCAGCATCTTCATCATCCAGCATCTTCATCATCCAGCATCTTTATCATCCAGCATCATCCTCATCATCTTCATATTCTTCATCATGTTCATCATCTTCATTATCTTCTTCATCTTCCTCATCTTCATCAACTTCATCATCTTCATCATCTTCATCATCTTCATCATCTTTATCATCTTTATTATCTTTATCTTTTTCATCATTTTCATCATCTTCATCATCTTCATCATCTTCATCATCTTCTTCATCTTCCCTCATCTTCATCATCTTCATCATCTTCATCATTTTCATCATCTTCATCATCTTCTTCGTCATCCAGCATCATCATCCAACATACTCATTATACATCATCCCCATCATACAGCAAACTCATCATCCAGCATCCTCATCATCCAGCATCCTCATCATCCAGCATCCTCATCATCCAACATCATCATCGTCCAGCATCATCATCATCATTATGAGGACGATGATAATTATGAGGACAATGAGGACGATGAAGACGATGAGGACGATGAGGACGATGAGGACGATGAGGATGATGAGGATGATGAGGATGAGGAGGAGGTTAAGTAGGACGATTAGGACTATGACGACTATGAGGACTATGATGACGATGAGGATGATGAGGATGATGTGGATTATGAGGATTATGAGGATGATGAGGATGATGAGGATCATTAGGATCATGTTGATGATGAGGACGATGAGGACGATGAGAATGTTGAGGATGATGAGGATGATGAGGATGATGAGGATGATGAGGATGATGAGCATGATGAGGATGATGAGGATGATCAGGACGATGAAGACGATGAGGATGATGAGGATGATGACGATGATGACGATGATGAGGATAATGAGAATGATGATGATGATGATGATGATGAGGATGATTAGGATGATGATGATGATGATGATAATGATTATGATGATGATGATGATGATCATGATGATGATGACGAAGATGATGCTGTCGCTCAGTCAGGGCGTAGCCAGTGTCAGTCGTAGTCAGGGCGTAGTTAGGGTACGGTCGTAGTCAGGACGTAGCCAGTATACGGAGGACGATGATGATGATGATGATGATGATGATGGTGAGGATGATGAGTATGATGAGGACGATGAGGACGATGAGAATGATGAAGATGATGAAGATGATGAGGATAATGAGGATGATGAGATCATCATCATCATCATCATCATCATCATCATCATCATCATCCAGCATCATCATCATCCAGCATCCTCATCATCCACTATCATCATCATCATCATCCAGCATTATCATCATCATCCAGTATCCTCATCATCCAGCATCCTCATCATTTAGCATCATCATCATCCAGTATCATCATCATCCAGCATCATCATCATACAGCATACTCCTCATCCAGCATCATCATCATACAGCATCATCATCAAACAGCATCATCATCATCCAGCACCCTCATCATCATCATCATCCAGCATCCTCATCATCCAGCATCCTCATCATCCAGCATCATCATCATCCAGCATCATCATCATCCAGCATAATCCAGCATCATCATCATCCAGCATCATCATCATCCAGGATCCTCATTATCCATAATCCCCATCATAAAGCATCCTCATCATCCATCATCCTCATAATCCAGCATCTTCATCATCCAGCATCATCTTCATCATCTTCATCATCTTCATCATCTTTATCCTCTTCATCATCTTCATCATCTTCATCATCTTCATCATCTTCATCATCTTCATCATCTTCATCATCTTCATCATCTTCATCATCTTCATCATCTTCATCATCTTCATCATCTTCATCATCTTCATCATCTTCATCATCTTCATCATCTTCATCATCTTCATCATCTTCATCATATTCACCATCTTCATCATCTTCATCATCTTCATCATCTTCATTATCTTCATCATCTTCTGCATCTGCATCATCTTCTGCATCCGCATCATCTTCATCATCTTCAGCATCTTCATCATCTTCATCATCTTCTTCATCTTCCCTCATCTTCATCATCTTCATCATCTTCATCATCTTCATCATCTTCATCATCTTCATCATATTTACCATCTTCATCATCTTCATCATATTCACCATATTCATCATCTTCATCGTCTTCATCATCTTCATCATCTTCTTCAGCATCCAGCATACTCATTATCCAGCATCCCCATCATACAGCATCCTCATCATCCAGCACCATCATCATCCAGCATCCTCATCATCCAGCATTCTCATCATCCAGCATCCTCATCATCCAGCATCATCATCATCGGCATCATCGTCATCCAGCATCATCATCATACAGCATCATCATCCAGCAACCTCATCATCCAGTATCTTCATCATCCACCTTCTTCATCATCCATCATCCATTATCCTCATCATACTCATCATCAAGCATCATCATCATCCAGCATCATCATCATCCACTATCATCATCATCATTATCCAGTATTATCATCATCATCCAGTATCCTCATCATCCAGCATCCCCATCATTTAGCATCATCATCATCGAGTATCATCATCATCCAGCATCATCATCATACAAAATCCTCATCATCCAGCATCCTCATCATCCTCATCATCCAGCATCCTCATCATCCAGCATCCTCATCATCCAGCATCATCATCATCCAGCATCATCGTCATCCAGCATCATCATCATCCAGCATCCTCATTATCCATAATCCCCATCATAAAGCATCCTCATCATCCAGCATCCTCATAATGCAGCATCTTGATCATCCAGCATCATCTTCATCATCTTCATCATCTTCATCATCTTCATCATCTTCATCATCTTCATCATCTTCATCATCTTCATCATCTTCATCATCTTCATCATCTTCATCATCTTCATCATCTTCATCATCTTCATCATCTTCATCATATTCAACATCTTCATCATCTTCATCATCTTCATCATCTTCATCATCTTCTGCATCTTCTGCATCTGCATCATCTTCATCATCTTCATCATCTTCTGCATCTGCAACATATTCATCATCTTCATCATCTTCTTCATCTTCCCTCATCTTCATCATCTTCATCATCTTCATCATTTTCATCATTTTCATCATCTTCATCATCTTCATCGTCTTCATCATAGTCAGAGCGTAGCCTGTGTACGTTTGTCAGGGCGTAGTTAGGGTACGGCCGTAGTCAGGGCTTAGCCAGTGTACGGTTGTAGTCAGGGCGTAGACAGTGTACGGTCGTAGTCAGGGCGTAGTTAGGGTACAGCCGTAGTCAGGGCGTAAACAGTGTACGGTCGTAGTCAGGGCGTAGTTAGGGTACGGCCGTAGTCAGGGCGTAGCCAGTGTACAGTCGTAGTCAGGGCGTAGTTAGTGTACAACAGTAGTCAGGGCGTAGCCAGTGTACGGTTGTAGTCAGGGCGTAGTTAGGGTACGGACGTAGTCACGGCGTAGCCAGTTTACGGTCGTAGTCAGGGCGTAGTTAGGGTACAGCCGTAGTCAGGGCGTAGCCAGTGTATGGTCGTAGTCATGGCGTAGTTAGGGTACGGCCGTACTCAGAGCGTGGCCAGTGTACGGTCGTAGTCAGGGCGTAGTTAGGGTACGGCCGTAGACAGGACGTAGGCAGTGCACGGTCGTAGTCAGGGCGTAGTTAGGGTACGGCCGTAGTCAGGGCGTAGCCAGTGTACGGTCGTTTTCAGGGCGTATTTAGGGTACGGCCGTAGTCACGGCGTAGCCAGTGTACGGTCGTAGTCAGGGCGTACCCAGTGTAAGGTTGTAGTCAGGGCGTAGTTAGGATACGGCCGTAGTCAGGGCGTAGTTAGGGTACGGCCGTAGTCTGGGCGCAGTTAGGGTACGGTCGTAGTCAGGGCGTAGCCAGTGTACGGTCGTAGTCAGGGTGTAGCCAGTGTCAGTCGTAGTCAAGGCGTAGTTAGGGTACGGTCGTAGTCAGGGCGTAGCCAGTGTACGGTTGTATTCAGAGCGTAGTTAGGGTACGGCCGTAGTCTGGGCGCAGTTAGGGTACGGTCGTAGTCAGGACGTAGCTAGTGTCAGTCGTAGTCAGGGCGTAGTAAGGGTACGGTCGTAGTCAGGGCGTAGCCAGTGTACGGTCGTAGTCAGGGCGTAGCCAGTGTACGGTCGTAGTCAGGGCGTAGTTAGGGTACGGTCGTAGTCAGGTCGTAGCCAGTGTACGGTCGTAGTCAGGGCGTCATCCAGCATCATCATCCTCATCATCCAGCATCCATATTATGCAGCATCTTCATCATCCAGTATCTTCATCATCCAGCATCTTCATCATCCAGCATCATCCTCATCATCTTCATCATCTTTATCATCTTCATCATCTTCATCCTCTTCATTATCTTCTTCATCTTCATCATCTTCATCATCTTCATCATCTTTATCATCTTTATCATCTTTATCTTTTTCATCGTTTTCATCACCTTCTTCATCTTCCCTCATCTTCATCATCTTCATCATCTTCATGATCTTCATGATCTTCACCATCTTCATCATCTTCATCATCTTCATTATCTTCATCATCTTCTTCATCTTCTTCATCATTCAGCATCATCATTCAACATACTTATTATACAGCATCCCCATCATACAGCATCCTCATCATCCAGCATCCTCATCATCCAGCATCCTCATCATCCAGCATCCTCATCATCCAGCATCCTCATCATCCAACATCATTATCTTCCAGCATCATCATCATCATCATCATCATCATCCAGCAACATCATCATCCAGCATCATCATCATCATCATCATCATCATCATCTTCATCATCCAGCATCCTCATCATCCAGCATCTTCATCATCCACCTTCCTCATCATCCATCATCCATCATCCTCATCATCCTCATCATCAAGCATCATCATCATCCAGCATCATCATCATCCACTATCATCTTCATCATTATCCAGCATTATCATCATCGTCCAGTATCCTCATCATCCAGCATCCTCATCATTTAGCATCCTCATCATCCAGTATCATCATCATCCAGCATCATCATCATACAGCATACTCCTCATCCATAATCATCATCATAGAGCATCATCATCATCATCCAGCATCCTCATCATCCTCATCATCCAGCATCCTCATCATCCAACATCATCATCGTCCAGCATCATCATCATCAGCATCATGGTCATCCAGCATCATCATCATACAGCATCATCATCATCCAGCAACATCATCATCCAGCATCATCATCATCATCATCATCATCATCTTCATCATCAAGCATCCTCATCATCCAGCATCTTCATCATCCACCTTCCTCATCATCCATCATCCATCATCCTCATCATCCTCATCATCAAGCATCATCATCATCCAGCATCATCATCATTTAGCATCATCATCATCCAGTATCATCATCATCCAGCATCATCATCACACAGCATACTCCTCATCCAGCATCCTCATCATACAGCATCATCATCATCATCCAGCATTCTCATCATCCTCATCATCCAGCATCCTCATCATCCAGCATCCTCGTCATCCAGCAGCATCATCATCCAGCATCCTTATTATCTATAATCCCCATCATAAAGCATCCTCATCATCCAGCATCCTCATAATGCAGCATCTTGATCATCCAGCATTATCTTCATCATCTTCATCATCTTCATCATCTTTATCATCTTCATCATCTTCATCATCTTCATTATCTTCATTATCTTCATCATCTTCATCATCTTCATCATCTTCATCATCTTCATCATCTTCATCATCTTCATCATCTTCATCATCTTCACCATCTTCATCATCCTCTGCATCTGCATCATCTTCATCATTTCCATCATCTTCTGCATCTGCATCATCTTCATCATCTTCATCATCTTCATCATCTTCTTCATCTTCCCTCATCTTCATCATCTTCATCATCTTCATCATTTTCATCATCTTCATCATCTTCATCGTCTTCATCATAGTCAGGGCGTAGCCTGTGCACGTTTGTAGTCAGGGCGTAGTTAGGGTACAGCCGTAGTCAGGGCGTAGCCAGTGTATGGTTGTAGTCAGGGCGTAGCCAGTGTACGGTCGTAGTCAGGGCGTAGTTAGGGTACAGCCGTAGTCAGGGCGTAGCCAGTGTACAGTCGTAGTCAGGGCGTAGTTAGGGAACGGCTGTAGTCAGGGCGTAGCCAGTGTACGGTCGCAGTCAGGGCGTAGTTAGGGTACAACTGTAGTCAGGGCGTAGCCAGTGTACGGTCGTAGTCAGGGCATAGTTAGGGTACGGACGTAGTCACAGCGTAGCCAGTGTACGGTCGTAGTCATGGCGTAGTTAGGGTACAGCCGTAGTCAGGGCGTGGCCAGTGTACGGTCGTAGTCAGGGCGTAGTTACGGAACGGCCGTAGTCAGGGCGTAGGCTGTGCACGGTCGTAGCCAGGGCGTAGTTAGGGTACGGCCGTAGTCAGGGCGTAGCCAGTGTAACTTCGTAGTCAGGTCGTAGCCAGTGCACGGTCGTAGTCAGGGCGTAGGGTACGGCCGTAGTTAAGGTACGGCCGTAGTTAGGGTAAGGCCGTAGTTAGGGTACGGCCGTAGTCAGGGCGTAGCCAGTGTAAGGTCGTAATCAGGGCGTAGTTAGGGAACCGTCGTAGTCAGGGCGTTGCCCGTGTAAGTTCGTAGTCAGGGCGTAGTTAGGGTACGGCCGTAGTCAGGGCGTGGCCAGGGTACGGTCGTAGTCAGGGCGTAGTTAGGGTACGGCCGTAATCAGGGCGTAGCCAGTGTACGGTCATAGTCAGGGCGTAGTTAGCGTACGGCCGAAGTCAGGGCGTAGCCAGTGTACGGTCGTAGTCAGGGCGTAGTTAGGGTACAGCCGTAGTCAGGGCGTAGCCAGTGTACGGTCGTAGTCAGGGCGTAGTTAGGGTACGGCCTTAGTCTGGGCGCAGTTAGTGTACGGTCGTATTTAGAGCGTAGCCAGTGTACGGTCGTAGTCTGGGCGTCATCCAGCATCATCATCCTCATCATCCAGCATCCATATTATGCAGCATCTTCATCATCCAGCATCTTCATCATCCAGCATCTTCATCATCCAGCATCATCCTCATCATCTTCATCATCTTCATCATCTTCATTATCTTGATTATCTTCTTCATCTTCCTCATCTTCATCAACTTCATCATCTTCATCATCTTCATCATCTTCATCATCTTTATCATCTTTATTATCTTTATCTTTTTCATCATTTTCATCATGTTCATCATCTTCATCATCTTCATCATCTTCATCATCTTCATCATCTTCATCATCTGCATCATCTTCATCATCATCTTCATCATCTTCATCATCTTCATCATCTTCATCATCTTAATCATCTTCATCATCTTCACCATTTTATCATCTTCATCATCTTCATTACCTTCTTCATCTTCCCTCATCTTCATCATCTTCATCAGCTTCAATATCTTCATCATCTTCATCATCTTTATCATCATCACCTTCTTCATCATCTTCATCATCTGCATCATCTTTATCATCTTTATCATCTTCATCATCTTCATCATCTTCATCATCTTTATCATCTTCATCATTTTCATCATCTTTATCATCTTCATCATCTTCATGATCTTCACCATCTTTATCATCTTTATCATCTTCATCATCTTCTTCATCATTCAGCATCATCATCCAACATACCCATTATACAGCATCCCCATCATACAGCATCCTCATCATCCAGCATCCTCATCATCCAGCATCCTCATCATCCAGCAACCTCATCATCCAACATCATCATCGTCCAGCATCATCATCATCAGCATCATCGTCATCCAGCATCATCATCATCCAGCATCATCATCATCCAGCAACATCATCATCCAGCATCATCATCATCATCATCATCATCATCATCATCATCATCATCATCATCATCCAACATCCTCAGCATCCAGCATCTTCATCATCCACCTTCCTCATCATCCATCATCCATCATCCTCATCATCCTCATCATCAAGCATCATCATCATCCAGCATCATCATCTTCCACTATCATCATCATCATTATCCAGCATTATTATCATCATCCAGCATCATCGTCATCCAGCATCATCATCATCCAGCATCCTCATTATCTATAATCCCCATCATAAAGCATCCTCATCATCCATCATCCTCATAATGCAGCATCTTGATTATCCAGCATCATCTTCATCATCTTCATCATCCTTATCATCTTCATCATCTTCATCATCTTCATCATCTTCATCATCTTCATCATCTTCATCATCTTCATCATCTTCATCATCTTCATCATCTTAATCATCTTCATCATCTTCATCATCTTCATCATCTTCTGCATCTGCATCATCTTCATCATCTTAATCATCTTCTGCATCTGCATCATCTTCATCATCTTCATCATCTTCATCATCTTCATCATCTTCTTCATCTTCCCTCATCTTCATCATCTTCATCATCTTCATCATTTTCATCATCTTCATCATCTACATCGTCTTCATCATAGTCAGGGCGTAGCCTGTGTACGTTTGTAGTCAGGGCGTAGTTAGGGTACGGCCGAAGTCAGGGCGTAGCCAGTGTACGGTTGTAGTCAGGGCGTAGTCAGTGTACGGTCGTAGTCAGGGCGTCATCCAGCATCATCATCCTCATCATCCGGCATCCATAATATGCAGCATCTTCATCATCCAGCATCTTCATCATCAAGTATCTTCATCATCCAGCATCATCTTAATCATCTTCATCATCTTTATCATCTTCATCATCTTCATCATCTTCATCATCTTCATTACCTTCTTCATATACATCATCTTCATCATCTTCATCATCTTCATCATCTTCATCATCTTCATCATCTTCATCATCTTCATCATCTTCATCATCTTTATCATCTTTATCATCTTTATCTTTTTCATCATTTTCATCATCTTCATCATCTTCATCATCTTCATCATCTTCATCATCTTCATCATCTTCATCATCTTCATCATCTTCATCATCTTAATCATCTTCATCATCTTAATCATCTTCATCATCTTCACCATCTTCATCATCTTCATCATCTTCATCGCCTTCTTCATCTTCCCACATCTTCATCATCTTCATCAGCTTCATCAGCTTCATCAGCTTCATCATCTTCATCATCTTCATCATCATCACCTTCTTCATCATCTTCATCATCTGCATCATCTTTATCATCTTTATCATCTTCATCATCTTCATCATCTTCATCATTTTCATCATCTTCATCATCTTCATCATCTTCATCATCTTCACCATTTTCATCATCTTCATCATCTTCATCATCTTCTTCATCATTCAGCATCATCATCTAACATACTCATTATACAGCATCCCCATCATCCAGCATCCTCATCATCCAGCATCCTCATCATCCAGCATCCTCATCATCCAGCATCCTCATCATCCAACATCATCATCGTCCAGCATCATCATCATCAGCATCATCGTCATCCAGCATCATCATCATACAGCATCATCATCATCCAGCAACATCGTCATCCAGCATCATCATCATCATCATCATCATCATCCAGCAACCTCATCATCCAGTATCTTCATCATCCACCTTCTTCATCATCCATCATCCATCATCCTCATCATACTCATCATCAAGCATCATCATCATCCAGCATCATCATCATCCACTATCATCATCATCATTATCCAGTATTATCATCATCATCCAGTATCCTCATCATCCAGCATCCCCATCATTTAGCATCATCATCATGGAGTATCATCATCATCCAGCATCATCATCATACAAAATCCTCATCATCCAGCATCCTCATCATCCTCATCATCCAGCATCATCATCATCCAGCATCATCGTCATCCAGCATCATCATCATCCAGCATCCTCATTATCCATAATCCCCATCATAAAGCATCCTCATCATCCAGCATCCTCATAATGCAGCATCTTGATCATCCAGCATCATCTTCATCATCTTCATCATCTTCATCATCTTCATCATCTTCATCATCTTCATCATCTTCATCATCTTCATCATCTTCATCATCTTCATCATCTTCATCATCTTCATCATCTTCATCATCTTCATCATATTCAACATCTTCATCATCTTCATCATCTTCATCATCTTCATCATCTTCTGCATCTTCTGCATCTGCATCATCTTCATCATCTTCATCATCTTCTGCATCTGCAACATATTCATCATCTTCATCATCTTCTTCATCTTCCCTCATCTTCATCATCTTCATCATCTTCATCATTTTCATCATCTTCATCATCTTCATCGTCTTCATCATAGTCAGAGCGTAGCCTGTGTACGTTTGTCAGGGCGTAGTTAGGGTACGGCCGTAGTCAGGGCGTAGCCAGTGTACGGTTGTAGTCAGGGCGTAGCCAGTGTACGGTCGTAGTCAGGTCGTAGTTAGGGTACAGCCGTAGTCAGGGCGTAGCCAGTGTACGGTCGTAGTCAGGGCGTAGTTAGGGTACGGCCGTAGTCAGGGCGTAGCCAGTGTACGGTCGTAGTCAGGGCGTAGTTAGTGTACAACAGTAGTCAGGGCGTAGCCAGTGTACGGTTGTAGTCAGGGCGTAGTTAGGGTACGGACGTAGTCACGGCGTAGCCAGTGTACGGTCGTAGTCAGGGCGTAGTTAGGGTACAGCCGTAGTCAGGGCGTAGCCAGTGTATGGTCGTAGTCATGGCGTAGCTAGGGTACGGCCGTACTCAGAGCGTGGCCAGTGTACGGTCGTAGTCAGGGCGTAGTTAGGGTACGGCCGTAGACAGGACGTAGGCAGTGCACGGTCGTAGTCAGGGCGTAGTTAGGGTACGGCCGTAGTCAGGGCGTAGCCAGTGTATGGTCGTTTTCAGGGCGTAGTTAGGGTACGGCCGTAGTCACGGCGTAGCCAGTGTACGGTCGTAGTCAGGGCGTACCCAGTGTAAGGTTGTAGTCAGGGCGTAGTTAGGATACGGCCGTAGTCAGGGCGTAGTTAGGGTACGGCCGTAGTCTGGGCGCAGTTAGGGTACGGTCGTAGTCAGGGCGTAGCCAGTGTACGGTCGTAGTCAGGGTGTAGCCAGTGTCAGTCGTAGTCAAGGCGTAGTTAGGGTACGGTCGTAGTCAGGGCGTAGCCAGTGTACGGTTGTATTCCGAGCGTAGTTAGGGTACGGCCGTAGTCTGGGCGCAGTTAGGGTACGGTCGTAGTCAGGACGTAGCTAGTGTCAGTCGTAGTCAGGGCGTAGTTAGGGTACGGTCGTAGTCAGGGCGTAGCCAGTGTACGGTCGTAGTCAGGGCGTAGCCAGTGTACGGTCGTAGTCAGGGCGTAGTTAGGGTACGGTCGTAGTCAGGTCGTAGCCAGTGTACGGTCGTAGTCAGGGCGTCATCCAGCATCATCATCCTCATCATCCAGCATCCATATTATGCAGCATCTTCATCATCCAGCATCTTCATCATCCAGCATCTTCATCATCCAGCATCATCCTCATCATCTTCATCATCTTTATCATCTTCATCATCTTCATCCTCTTCATTATCTTCTTCATCTTCATCATCTTCATCATCTTCATCATCTTTATCATCTTTATCATCTTTATCTTTGTCATCGTTTTCATCACCTTCTTCATCTTCCCTCATCTTCATCATCTTCATCATCTTCATGATCTTCATGATCTTCACCATCTTCATCATCTTCATCATCTTCATTATCTTCATCATCTTCTTCATCTTCTTCATCATTCAGCATCATCATTCAACATACTTATTATACAGCATCCCCATCATACAGCATCCTCATCATCCAGCATCCTCATCATCCAGCATCCTCATCATCCAGCATCCTCATCATCCAGCATCCTCATCATCCAACATCATTATCTTCCAGCATCATCATCATCATCATCATCATCATCCAGCAACATCATCATCCAGCATCATCATCATCATCATCATCATCATCATCTTCATCATCCAGCATCCTCATCATCCAGCATCTTCATCATCCACCTTCCTCATCATCCATCATCCATCATCCTCATCATCCTCATCATCAAGCATCATCATCATCCAGCATCATCATCATCCACTATCATCATCATCATTATCCAGCATTATCATCATCGTCCAGTATCCTCATCATCCAGCATCCTCATCATTTAGCATCCTCATCATCCAGTATCATCATCATCCAGCATCATCATCATACAGCATATTCCTCATCCATCATCATCATCATACAGCATCATCATCATCATCCAGCATCCTCATCATCCTCATCATCCAGCATCCTCATCGTCCAACATCATCATCGTCCAGCATCATCATCATCTGCATCATGGTCATGATGATGATGATGATGATGATGATGATGATGATGAAGATGATGATGATGATGATGATGATGATGATGATGATGATGATGATGATGATGATGATGATGATGATGATGATGATGATGATGATGATGATGATGATGATGATGATGATGATGATGATGATGATGATGCTGATGATGATGATGATGATGATGATGATGATGATGATGATGATGATGATGATGATGACGATGAGGATTATGAGGATTATGAGGACGATGATAATTATGAGGACAATGAGGACGATGAAGACGATGAGGACGATGAGGACGATGAGGATGATGAGGATGATGAGGTTGAGGAGGTGGTTAAGTAGGACGATTAGGACTATGAGGACTATGAGGACTATGATGACGATGAGGATGATGAGGATGATGTGGATTATGAGGATTATGAGGATGATGAGGATGATGAGGATCATTAGGATCATGTTGATGATGAGGACGATGAGGACGATGAGAATGTTGAGGATGATGAGGATGATGTGGATGATGAGGATGATGAGGATGATGAGGATGATCAGGATGATCAGGACGATGAAGACGATGAGGATGATGAGGATGATGAGGATGATGAGGATGATAAGGATAATGCGAATGATGATGATGATGAGGATGATGAGGATGATTAGGATGATGATGATGATGATGATGATAATGATTATGATGATGATGATGATGATGATGATGATGATGATGATGATGATGATGATGACGAAGATGATGCTGTCGCTCAGTCAGGGCGTAGCCAGTGTCAGTCGTAGTCAGGGCGTAGTTAGGGTACGGTCGTAGTCAGGGCGTAGCCAGTATACGGAGGACGATGATGATGATGATGATGATGAGGATGGTGAGGATGATGAGTATGATGAGGACGATGAGGACGATGAGAATGATGAAGATGATGAAGATGATGAGGATAATGAGGATGATGAGATCATCATCATCATCATCATCATCATCATCATCATCATCATCATCATCATCATCATCCAGCATCCTCATCATCCAGCATCCTCATCATCCAGCATCCTCATCATCCAGCATCATCATCATCCAGCATCCTCATCATCCACTATCATCATCATCATTATCCAGCATTATCATCATCATCCAGTATCCTCATCATCCAGCATCCTCATCATTTAGCATCATCATCATCCAGTATCATCATCATCCATCATCATCATCATACAGCATACTCCTCATCCAGAATCATCATCATACAGCATCATCATCAAACAGCATCATCATCATCCAGCACCCTCATCATCCTCATCATCCAGCATCATCATCATCCAGCATCATCATCATCCAGCATCATCATCATCCAGGATCCTCATTATCCATAATCTCCATCATAAAGCATCCTCATCATCCATCATCCTCATAATCCAGCATCTTCATCATCCAGCATCATCTTCATCATCTTCATCATCTTAATCATCTTTATCCTCTTCATCATCTTAAACATCTTCATCATCTTCATCATCTTCATCATCTTCATCATCTTCATCATCTTCATCATCTTCATCATCTTCATCATCTTCATCATCTTCATCATCTTCATCATCTTCATCATATTCACCATCTTCATCATCTTCATCATCTTCATCATCTTCATTATCTTCATCATCTTCTGCATCTGCATCATCTTCTGCATCCGCATCATCTTCATCATTTTCAGCATCTTCATCATCTTCATCATCTTCTTCATCTTCCCTTATCTTCATCATCTTCATCATCTTCATCATCTTCATCATCTTCATCATCTTCATCATATTCACCATCTTCATCATCTTCATCATATTCACCATATTCATCATCTTCATCGTCTTCATCATCTTCATCATCTTCTTCAGCATCCAGCATACTCATTATCCAGCATCCCCATCATACAGCATCCTCATCATCCAGCACCATCATCATCCAGCATCCTCATCATCCAGCATTCTCATCATCCAGCATCCTCATCATCCAGCATCATCATCATCGGCATCATCGTCATCCAGCATCATCATCATACAGCATCATCATCCAGCAACCTTCATCATCATAATCCAGCATCATCTTCCAGCATCCTCATCATCCAGCATCCTCATCATCCAGCATCCTCATCATCCAGCATCCTCATAATCCAGCATCTTCATCATCAGAATCATCTTCAAAAGTTAAGGCACTGTCGTAGTCAGGGAGTAGTTACGGTACGGTCGTAGTCAGTAAGTAGTTAGGGTACAGTCGTAGTCAGGGCGTAGCTAGGGTACGGCCGTAGTCAGGGCGTAGTTAGGGTACGGCCGTAGCCAGGGCGTAGTTAGGATACGGCCGTAGTCAGGGCGTAGTTAGGGCACGGCCAGTCAGGGCGTAGTTAGGGTACGGTCGTAGTCAGGGCGTAGTTATGGTACGGCCGTAGTCAGGGCGTAGTTAGGGTACGGTCGTAGTCAGGTCGTAGTTATGGTACGGTCGTAGTCAGGGCGTAGTTAGGGTACGGCCGTAGTCAGGGCGTTAACAGGGTGCGGTCGTAGTTAGGGCGTAGTTAGTGTACGGCCGTAGTAAGGGCGTAGTTAGGGTGCAGTCGTAGTCAGGGCGTAGTTAGGGTACGGCCGTAGTCAGGGCGTAGTTAGGATACAGTCGTAGTCAGGGCGTGGTTAGGGTACGGCCGTAGTCAGGGCGTATCCAGGGTACGGTAGTAGTCAGGGCGTAGTTAGGGTACGGCCGTAGCCAGGGCGTAGTCAGTGTACGGTCGTAGTGTTGATGACTAGGACGATGAGGACGATGAGAATGTTGAGGATGATGAGGATGATGATGACGATGAGGATTATGAGGATTATGTGGACGATGATAATTATGAGGACAATGAGGACTATGAGGACGATGAGGACGACGAGGACTATGATGATGATGATGATGATGATGGGGTTAAGTAGGACGATGAGGACTATGAGGACTATGAGGACTATGATTACGATGAGGATGATGATGATGAGGAGGATTATGAGGATAATGAGGATGATAAGGATGATGAGGATCATTAGGATTATGCTGATGATGAGGACGATGAGGACGATGAGAATGTTGAGGATGATGAGGATGGTGAGGATGATGAGGATGATGAGGACGATGAGGACGATGAGGACGATGAGGACGATGAGGATGATGAGGATGATGAGGATGATGAGGATGGTGAGGATGATGAGGATAATGAGAATGATGCTGATGATGAGGATGATGAGGATGATTAGGATGATGATGATGATGATGAGGATGATGATGATGATGATAATGATGATGATGATGATGATGATGATGATGATGATGATGATGATGATGATGATGATGATGATGATGATGATGACGATGATGATGAGGATGATGAGGATGATGAGGTCGAGGATCATGAGGATTATTGGGATGAGGATGAGGATGACGAGGATGATGAGGATGATGAGGATGATGAGGATGATGAGGATGATGAGGATGATGAGAATGATGAGGATGATGAGGATGATGAGGATTATGAGGATGATGAGGATGATGAGGATGATGAGGATGATGAGGATTATGATGATTATGAGGAATATGATGATTATGAGGACGATGAAGACGATGAAGACGATGAGGACGATGAGGATGACGAGGATGATGAGGATGATGAGGAGGTTAAGTAGGACGATGCGGACTATGAGGACTATGAGGACTATGATGACGATGAGGAGGGTGATGATGATGAGGATTATGAGGATTATGAGGATGCTGAGGATCATTAGGATCATGCCGATGATGAGGACGATGAGGACGATGAGAATGTTGAGGATGATGAGGATGATGAGGATGATGAGGATGATGAGGATTATGAGGATGATGAGGACGATGAGGACGATGAGGATGATGAGGGTGATGAGGATGATTAGGATGATGAGGATGATGATGATGATGATGATGAGGATAATGAGAATGATGCTGATGATGAGGATGATGAGGATGATTAGAATGATGATGATGATGATGATGATGCTGATGATAATGATGATTATGATGATGATGATGATGATGATGATGACGATGGGGATGAGGATGATGAGGATGATGAGGGCGAGGATGATGAGGATTATGAGGATGAGGATGAGGATGAGGATGATGAGGATGATGATGATGATGATGATGATGATGATGATGATGATGATGATGATGATGATGATGATGATGATGATGATGATGATGATGATGATGATGATGATGATGATGATGATGATGATGATAATGATGATGATGATGATGATGATGATGATGATGATGATGATGATGATGATGATGATGATGATGATGATGATGATGATGATGATGATGATGATGATGAGGAGGATGATGAGGATGATTAGGAGGATGATGATGATGATGATGATGATGATAATGATTATGATGCTGATGATGATGATGATGATGATGATGATGACGATGAGGATGAGGATGATGAGGATGATGAGGGCGAGGATGATGAGGATTATGAGGATGAGGATGAGGATGATGAGGATGATGAGGATGATGAGGGCGAGAATGATGAGGATTATGATGATGAGGATGATGATGATGATGATGATGATGATGATGATGATGATGATGATGATGATGATGATGATGATGATGATGATGATGATGATGATGATGATGATGATGATGATGATGATGATGATGATGATGATGATGATGATGATGATGATGATGATGATGATGATGATGATGATGATGATGATGATGATGATGATGATGATAATGATCATGATGATGAGGATGATGATGATGATGATGATGATGACGATGAGGATGATGATGATGAGGATGATGAGGGCGAGGATGATTAGGATTATGAGGATGAGGATGAGGATGATGATGATGATGAGGATGATGAGGATGATGAGGGCGAGGATGATGAGGATTATGAGGATGAGGATGAGGATGATGAGGATGATGAGGATGATGAAGATGATGAGGATGATGATGATGATGATGATGATGATGAGGACGATGATGACGATGAGGATTATGAGGATTATGATGACGATGATGATTATGAGGACAATGAGGACGATAAGGACGGTTAGGATGATGAGGACGATGAGGATGATGAGGATGATGGGGAGGAGGAGGAGGTTAAGTAGGACGATGAGGACTATGAGGACTATGAGGAGTATGATGACGATGAGGATGATGAGGATGATGAGGATTATGAGGATTATGAGGATGATGAGGATGATGAGGATCATTATGATCATGTTGATGATTAGGACGATGAGGACGATGAGAATGTTGAGGATGATGAGGATGATCATGACGATGAGGATTATGAGGATTATGAGGACTATGATAATTATGAGGACAATGAGGACGATGAGGACGATGAGTACTATGAGGACTATGATGATGATGAGGATGATGATGAGGTTAAGTTGGACGATGAGGACTATGATGACTATGAGGACTATGAATACGATGAGGAGGAGGAGGAGGAGGAGGATTATGAGGATAATGAGGATGATAAGGATGATGAGGATCATTAGGATTATGCTGATGATGAGGACGATGAGGACGATGAGAATGTTGAGGATGATGAGGATGGTGAGGATGATGAGGATGATGAGGACGATGAGGACGATGAGGATGATGAGGATGGTGAGGATGATGAGGATGGTGAGGATGATGAGGATAATGAGAATGATGCTGATGATGAGGATGATGACGATGATTAGGATGATGATGATGATGATGATGATGATGATAATGATGATGATGATGATGATGATGATGATGATGATGATGATGATGATGATGATGATGACGATGAGGATGAGGATGATGAGGATGATGAGGGCGAGGATGATGAGGTTTATGAGGATGAGGATGAGGATGAGGATGATGAGGATGATGAGGATGATGAGGATGATGAGGATGATGAGGATGATGAGGACGATGAGGATGATGAGGATGATGAGGAGTATGATGATGATGATGAGGATAATGAGAATGATGCTGATGATGAGGATGATGAGGATGATTAGAATGACGATGATGATGATGATGATGATGATAATCATTATTATGATGATGATGATGATGATGATGATGATGATGATGACGATGAGGATGAGGATGATGAGGATGATGAGGGCG
>JAXIVJ010000404.1:102500-127500 GCA_036785665.1 Chirona hameri
ATCATCATCATCCAGCATCATCATCATCCAGGATCCTCATTATCCATAATCTCCATCATAAAGCATCCTCATCATCCATCATCCTCATAATCCAGCATCTTCATCATCCAGCATCATCTTCATCATCTTCATCATCTTCATCATCTTTATCCTCTTCATCATCTTAAACATCTTCATCATCTTCATCATCTTCATCATCTTCATCATCTTCATCATCTTCATCATCTTCATCATCTTCATCATCTTCATCATCTTCATCATCTTCATCATTTTCATCATATTCACCATCTTCATCATCTTCATCATCTTCATCATCTTCATTATCTTCATCATCTTCTGCATCTGCATCATCTTCTGCATCCGCATCATCTTCATCATTTTCAGCATCTTCATCATCTTCATCATCTTCTTCATCTTCCCTTATCTTCATCATCTTCATCATCTTCATCATCTTCATCATCTTCATCATCTTCATCATATTCACCATCTTCATCATCTTCATCATATTCACCATATTCATCATCTTCATCGTCTTCATCATCTTCATCATCTTCTTCAGCATCCAGCATACTCATTATCCAGCATCCCCATCATACAGCATCCTCATCATCCAGCACCATCATCATCCAGCATCCTCATCATCCAGCATTCTCATCATCCAGCATCCTCATCATCCAGCATCATCATCATCGGCATCATCGTCATCCAGCATCATCATCATACAGCATCATCATCCAGCAACCTTCATCATCATAATCCAGCATCATCTTCCAGCATCCTCATCATCCAGCATCCTCATCATCCAGCATCCTCATCATCCAGCATCCTCATAATCCAGCATCTTCATCATCAGCATCATCTTCAAAAGTTAAGGCACTGTCGTAGTCAGGGAGTAGTTACGGTACGGTCGTAGTCAGTAAGTAGTTAGGGTACAGTCGTAGTCAGGGCGTAGCTAGGGTACGGCCGTAGTCAGGGCGTAGTTAGGGTACGGCCGTAGCCAGGGCGTAGTTAGGATACGGCCGTAGTCAGGGCGTAGTTAGGGCACGGCCAGTCAGGGCGTAGTTAGGGTACGGTCGTAGTCAGGGCGTAGTTATGGTACGGCCGTAGTCAGGGCGTAGTTAGGGTACGGTCGTAGTCAGGTCGTAGTTATGGTACGGTCGTAGTCAGGGCGTAACCAGTGTACGGTCGTAGTCAGGGCGTTGTTAAATAACCGCCTTAGTCAGGCTGTAGCCAGTGTACGGTTGTAGTTAGGTCACGGCCGTAGTCCGGGCGTAGCCAGTATAAGGTCGTAGTCAGGGCGTTAACAGGGTACGGTCGTAGTTAGGGCGTAGTTAGTGTACGGCCGTAGTAAGGGCGTAGTTAGGGTGCAGTCGTAGTCAGGGCGTAGTTAGGGTACGGCCGTAGTCAGGGCGTAGTTAGGATACAGTCGTAGTCAGGGCGTGGTTAGGGTACGGCCATAGTCAGGGCGTATCCAGGGTATGGTCGTAGTCAGGGCGTAGTTAGTGTACGGCCGTAGCCAGGGCGTAGCCAGTGTACGGTCGTAATCAGGGCGTAGTTAGCGTACGGCCGTATTCAGGGCGTAGCCAGTGTACGATCGTAGTCAGGGCGTAGTTAGGGTACAGCCGTAGTCAGGGCGTAGCCAGTGTACGGTCGTAGTCAGGGTGTAGTTACGGTACGGCCGTAGTCAGGGCGTAGCCAGTGTACGGTCGTAGTCAGGTCGTAGTTAGGGTACGCCCGTAGTCAGGGCGTAACCAGTGTACGGTCGTAGTCAGGGCGTTGTTAAATAACCGCCTTAGTCAGGCTGTAGCCAGTGTACGGTTGTAGTTAGGTCACGGCCGTAGTCCGGGCGTAGCCAGTATAAGGTCGTAGTCAGGGCGTAGCTAGCGTACGGCCGTAGTCAGGGCGTAACCAGTGTACGGTCGTTGTCAGTTCGTAGATAGGGTACGGCCGTAGTCAGGGCGTAGCCAGTGTACGGTCGTAATCAGGGCATAGTTAGGGTACGGCCGTAGTCAGGGCGTAGCCAAGGCAAGGTCGTAGTCAGGGCGTAGTTAGGGAACATTCGTAGTCAGGGCGTAGCCCGTGTACGGTCGTAGTCAGTGCGTAGTTAGGGTACGGCCGTAGTCAGGGCGTAGCCAGTGTAAGTTGGTAGTCAGGGCGTAGTTAGGGTACGGCCGTAGTCAGGGCGTGGCCAGGGTATGGTCATAGTCAGGGCGTGGTTAGAGTACGGTCGTAGGCAGGGCGTAGCCAGTGTACGGTCGTAGTCAGGGCGTAGTAAGCGTACGGCTGTAGTCAGGGCGTAGCCAGTGTACAATTGTAGTCAGGGCGTAGTTAGCGTACATCGGTAGTCAGGGCGTAGCCGGTGTACGGTCGTAGTCAGGGCGTAGTTAGGGTACGGCCGTAGTCAGGGTGTAGCCAGTGTACGGTCGTAGTCAGGGCGTAGTTAGTGTACGGTCGTAGTCAGGTCGTAGCCAGTGCACGGTCGTAGTCAGGGCGTAGTTAGGGTACGACCTTAGTCTGGGCGCAGTTAGGGTACGGTCGTAGTCAGGGCGTAGCCTGTGTCAGTCGTAGTCAGGGCGTAGTTAGGGTACGGTTGTAGTCAGGACGTAGCCAGTGTACGGTCGTAGTCAGGGAGTAGTGAGGGTACGGCCGTAGTCTGGGCGCAGTTAGGGTACGGCCGTAATCAGGGCTTAGCTAGTGTACGGTCGTAGTCAGGGCGTAGTTAGGACACGGCCGTAGTTAGGGTACGTCCGTAGTCAGGGCGTAGCCAGTGTACGGTCGTAGTCAGGGCGTAGTTAGGGTACGGCCGTGTCAGGGCGTAGCCAGTGTACGGTCATAGTCAGGGCGTAGTTAGGGTACGGCCGTAGTCAGGGCGTAGCCAGTGTACGGTCGTAGTCAGAGCGTAAATAGGGTACGGCCTTAGTTAGGGCGTAGCCTGTGTACGTTTGTAGTCAGGGCGTAGTTAGTGTACGGCCGTAGTCAGGGCGTAGCCAGTGTCAGTCGTAGTCCGGGCGTAGTTAGTGTAGGTCGTAGTCAGGGCGTAGCCAGTGTACGGTCGTAGTCAGGGGGTAGTTAGGGTACGGTCGTAGTCAGAGCGTAGTTAGGGTACGGTCGTAGTCAGGGCGTAGCCAGTGTACGGTCGTAGTCAGGGCGTAGTTAGGGTACGGCCGTAGTCTGGGCGCATTTAGGGTACGGTCGTAGTCAGGGCGTAGCCAGTGTACGGTCGTAGTCAGGGTGTAGCCAGTGTCAGTCGTAGTCAGGGCGTAGTTAGGGTACGGTCGTAGTCAGGGCGTAGCCAGTGTACGGTTGTATTCAGAGCGTAGTTAGGGTACGGCCGTAGTCTGGGCGCAGTTAGGGTACGGTCGTAGTCAGGACGTAGCTAGTGTCAGTCGTAGTCAGGGCGTAGTTAGGGTACGGTCGTAGTCAGGGCGTAGCCAGTGTACGGTCGTAGTCAGGGCGTAGCCAGTGTACGGTCGTAGTCAGGGCGTAGTTAGGGTACGGTCGTAGTCAGGTCGTAGCCAGTGTACGGTCGTAGTCAGGACGTCATCCAGCATCATCATCCTCATCATCCAGCATCCATATTATGCAGCATCTTCATCATCCAGCATCTTCATCATCCAGCATCTTCATCATCCAGCATCATCCTCATCATCTTCATCATCTTTATCATCTTCATCATCTTCATCCTCTTCATTATCTTCTTCATCTTCATCATCTTCATCATCTTCATCATCTTTATCATCTTTATCATCTTTATCTTTTTCATCGTTTTCATCACCTTCTTCATCTTCCCTCATCTTCATCATCTTCATGATCTTCATGATCTTCATGATCTTCACCATCTTCATCATCTTCATCATCTTCATTATCTTCATCATCTTCTTCATCTTCTTCATCATTCAGCATCATCATTCAACATACTTATTATACAGCATCCCCATCATACAGCATCCTCATCATCCAGCATCCTCATCATCCAGCATCCTCATCATCCAGCATCCTCATCATCCAGCATCCTCATCATCCAACATCATCATCTTCCAGCATCATCATCATCATCATCATCCAGCAACATCATCATCCAGCATCATCATCATCATCATCATCATCATCATCTTCATCATCCAGCATCCTCATCATCCAGCATCTTCATCATCCACCTTCCTTATCATCCATCATCCATCATCCTCATCATCCTCATCATCAAGCATCATCATCATCCAGCATCATCATCATCCACTATCATCATCATCATTATCCAGCATTATCATCATCGTCCAGTATCCTCATCATCCAGCATCCTCATCATTTAGCATCCTCATCATCCAGTATCATCATCATCCAGCATCATCATCATACAGCATACTCCTCATCCATCATCATCATCATACAGCATCATCATCATCATCCAGCATCCTCATCATCCTCATCATCCAGCATCCTCATCATCCAACATCATCATCGTCCAGCATCATCATCATCAGCATCATGGTCATCCAGCATCATCATCATACAGCATCATCATCATCTAGCAACATCATCATCCAGCATCATCATCATCATCATCATCATCTTCATCATCAAGCATCCTCATCATCCAGCATCTTCATCATCCACCTTCCTCATCATCCATCATCCATCATCCTCATCATCCTCATCATCAAGCATCATCATCTTCCAGCATCATCATCATTTAGCATTATCATCATCCAGTATCATCATCATCCAGCATCATCATCACACAGCATACTCCTCATCCAGCATCATCATCATACAGCATCATCATCATCATCCAGCATTCTCATCATCCTCATCATCCAGCATCCTCATCATCCAGCATCCTCATCATCCAGCATCATCATCATCCAGCATCAACGTCATCCAGCATCATCATCATCCAGCATCCTCATTATCTATAATCCCCATCATAAAGCATCCTCATCATCCAGCATCCTCATAATGCAGCATCTTGATCATCCAGCATTATCTTCATCATCTTCATCATCTTTATCATCTTTATCATCTTCATCATCTTCATCATCTTCATTATCTTCATTATCTTCATCATCTTCATCATCTTCATCATCTTCATCATCTTCATCATCTTCATCATCTTCATCATCTTCATCATCTTCATCATCTTCTGCATCTGCATCATCTTCATCATTTCCATCATCTTCTGCATCTGCATCATCTTCATCATCTTCATCATCTTCATCATCTTCATCATCTTCATCATCTTCATCATTTTCATCATCTTCATCATCTTCATCGTCTTCACCATAGTCAGGGCGTAGCCTGTGCACGTTTGTAGTCAGGGCGTAGTTAGGGTACAGCCGTAGTCAGGGCGTAGCCAGTGTATGGTTGTAGTCAGGGCGTAGCCAGTGTACGGTCGTAATCAGGGCGTAGTTAGGGTACAGCCGTAGTCAGGGCGTAGCCAGTGTACAGTCGTAGTCAGGGCGTAGTTAGGGAACGGCTGTAGTCAGGGCGTAGCCAGTGTACGGTCGCAGTCAGGGCGTAGTTAGGGTACAACTGTAAACAGGGCGTAGCCAGTTTACGGTCGTAGTCAGGGCATAGTTAGGGTACGGACGTAGTCACAGCGTAGCCAGTGTACGGTCGTAGTCATGGCGTAGTTAGGGTACGGCCGTAGTCAGGGCGTGGCCAGTGTACGGTCGTAGTCAGGGCGTAGTTAGGGAACGGCCGTAGTCAGGGCGTAGGCAGTGCACGGTCTTAGTCAGGGCGTAGTTAGGGTACGGCCGTAGTCAGGGCGTAGCCAGTGTAACTTCGTAGTCAGGTCGTAGCCAGTGCACGGTCGTAGTCCGGGCGTAGGGTACGGCCGTAGTTAAGGTACAGCCGTAGTTAGGGTAAGGCCGTAGTTAGGGTACGGCCGTAGTCAGTGCGTAGCCAGTGTAAGGTCGTAATCAGGGCGTAGTTAGGGAACCGTCGTAGTCAGGGCGTTGCCCGGGTAAGTTCGTAGTCAGGGCGTAGTTAGGGTACGGCCGTAGTCAGGGCGTGGCCAGGGTACGGTCGTAGTCAGGGCGTAGTTAGGGTACGGCCGTAATCAGGGCGTAGCCAGTGTACGGTCATAGTCAGGGCGTAGTTAGCGTACGGCCGAAGTCAGGGCGTAGCCAGTGTACGGTCGTAGTCAGGGCGTAGTTAGGATACAGACGTATTCAGTGCGTAGCCAGTGTACGGTCGTAGTCAGGGCGTAGTTAGGGTACGGCCTTAGTCTGGGCGCAGTTAGTGTACGGTCATATTTAGAGCGTAGCCAGTTTACGGTCGTAGTCAGGGCGTCATCCAGCATCATCATCCTCATCATCCAGCATCCATATTATGCAGCATCTTCATCATCCAGCATCTTCATCATCCAGCATCTTTATCATCCAGCATCATCCTCATCATCTTCATATTCTTCATCATGTTCATCATCTTCATTATCTTCTTCATCTTCCTCATCTTCATCAACTTCATCATCTTCATCATCTTCATCATCTTCATCATCTTTATCATCTTTATTATCTTTATCTTTTTCATCATTTTCATCATCTTCATCATCTTCATCATCTTCATCATCTTCTTCATCTTCCCTCATCTTCATCATCTTCATCATCTTCATCATTTTCATCATCTTCATCATCTTCTTCGTCATCCAGCATCATCATCCAACATACTCATTATACATCATCCCCATCATACAGCAAACTCATCATCCAGCATCCTCATCATCCAGCATCCTCATCATCCAGCATCCTCATCATCCAACATCATCATCGTCCAGCATCATCATCATCATTATGAGGACGATGATAATTATGAGGACAATGAGGACGATGAAGACGATGAGGACGATGAGGACGATGAGGACGATGAGGATGATGAGGATGATGAGGATGAGGAGGAGGTTAAGTAGGACGATTAGGACTATGACGACTATGAGGACTATGATGACGATGAGGATGATGAGGATGATGTGGATTATGAGGATTATGAGGATGATGAGGATGATGAGGATCATTAGGATCATGTTGATGATGAGGACGATGAGGACGATGAGAATGTTGAGGATGATGAGGATGATGAGGATGATGAGGATGATGAGGATGATGAGCATGATGAGGATGATGAGGATGATCAGGACGATGAAGACGATGAGGATGATGAGGATGATGACGATGATGACGATGATGAGGATAATGAGAATGATGATGATGATGATGATGATGAGGATGATTAGGATGATGATGATGATGATGATAATGATTATGATGATGATGATGATGATCATGATGATGATGACGAAGATGATGCTGTCGCTCAGTCAGGGCGTAGCCAGTGTCAGTCGTAGTCAGGGCGTAGTTAGGGTACGGTCGTAGTCAGGACGTAGCCAGTATACGGAGGACGATGATGATGATGATGATGATGATGATGGTGAGGATGATGAGTATGATGAGGACGATGAGGACGATGAGAATGATGAAGATGATGAAGATGATGAGGATAATGAGGATGATGAGATCATCATCATCATCATCATCATCATCATCATCATCATCATCCAGCATCATCATCATCCAGCATCCTCATCATCCACTATCATCATCATCATCATCCAGCATTATCATCATCATCCAGTATCCTCATCATCCAGCATCCTCATCATTTAGCATCATCATCATCCAGTATCATCATCATCCAGCATCATCATCATACAGCATACTCCTCATCCAGCATCATCATCATACAGCATCATCATCAAACAGCATCATCATCATCCAGCACCCTCATCATCATCATCATCCAGCATCCTCATCATCCAGCATCCTCATCATCCAGCATCATCATCATCCAGCATCATCATCATCCAGCATAATCCAGCATCATCATCATCCAGCATCATCATCATCCAGGATCCTCATTATCCATAATCCCCATCATAAAGCATCCTCATCATCCATCATCCTCATAATCCAGCATCTTCATCATCCAGCATCATCTTCATCATCTTCATCATCTTCATCATCTTTATCCTCTTCATCATCTTCATCATCTTCATCATCTTCATCATCTTCATCATCTTCATCATCTTCATCATCTTCATCATCTTCATCATCTTCATCATCTTCATCATCTTCATCATCTTCATCATCTTCATCATCTTCATCATCTTCATCATCTTCATCATCTTCATCATCTTCATCATATTCACCATCTTCATCATCTTCATCATCTTCATCATCTTCATTATCTTCATCATCTTCTGCATCTGCATCATCTTCTGCATCCGCATCATCTTCATCATCTTCAGCATCTTCATCATCTTCATCATCTTCTTCATCTTCCCTCATCTTCATCATCTTCATCATCTTCATCATCTTCATCATCTTCATCATCTTCATCATATTTACCATCTTCATCATCTTCATCATATTCACCATATTCATCATCTTCATCGTCTTCATCATCTTCATCATCTTCTTCAGCATCCAGCATACTCATTATCCAGCATCCCCATCATACAGCATCCTCATCATCCAGCACCATCATCATCCAGCATCCTCATCATCCAGCATTCTCATCATCCAGCATCCTCATCATCCAGCATCATCATCATCGGCATCATCGTCATCCAGCATCATCATCATACAGCATCATCATCCAGCAACCTCATCATCCAGTATCTTCATCATCCACCTTCTTCATCATCCATCATCCATTATCCTCATCATACTCATCATCAAGCATCATCATCATCCAGCATCATCATCATCCACTATCATCATCATCATTATCCAGTATTATCATCATCATCCAGTATCCTCATCATCCAGCATCCCCATCATTTAGCATCATCATCATCGAGTATCATCATCATCCAGCATCATCATCATACAAAATCCTCATCATCCAGCATCCTCATCATCCTCATCATCCAGCATCCTCATCATCCAGCATCCTCATCATCCAGCATCATCATCATCCAGCATCATCGTCATCCAGCATCATCATCATCCAGCATCCTCATTATCCATAATCCCCATCATAAAGCATCCTCATCATCCAGCATCCTCATAATGCAGCATCTTGATCATCCAGCATCATCTTCATCATCTTCATCATCTTCATCATCTTCATCATCTTCATCATCTTCATCATCTTCATCATCTTCATCATCTTCATCATCTTCATCATCTTCATCATCTTCATCATCTTCATCATCTTCATCATCTTCATCATATTCAACATCTTCATCATCTTCATCATCTTCATCATCTTCATCATCTTCTGCATCTTCTGCATCTGCATCATCTTCATCATCTTCATCATCTTCTGCATCTGCAACATATTCATCATCTTCATCATCTTCTTCATCTTCCCTCATCTTCATCATCTTCATCATCTTCATCATTTTCATCATTTTCATCATCTTCATCATCTTCATCGTCTTCATCATAGTCAGAGCGTAGCCTGTGTACGTTTGTCAGGGCGTAGTTAGGGTACGGCCGTAGTCAGGGCTTAGCCAGTGTACGGTTGTAGTCAGGGCGTAGACAGTGTACGGTCGTAGTCAGGGCGTAGTTAGGGTACAGCCGTAGTCAGGGCGTAAACAGTGTACGGTCGTAGTCAGGGCGTAGTTAGGGTACGGCCGTAGTCAGGGCGTAGCCAGTGTACAGTCGTAGTCAGGGCGTAGTTAGTGTACAACAGTAGTCAGGGCGTAGCCAGTGTACGGTTGTAGTCAGGGCGTAGTTAGGGTACGGACGTAGTCACGGCGTAGCCAGTTTACGGTCGTAGTCAGGGCGTAGTTAGGGTACAGCCGTAGTCAGGGCGTAGCCAGTGTATGGTCGTAGTCATGGCGTAGTTAGGGTACGGCCGTACTCAGAGCGTGGCCAGTGTACGGTCGTAGTCAGGGCGTAGTTAGGGTACGGCCGTAGACAGGACGTAGGCAGTGCACGGTCGTAGTCAGGGCGTAGTTAGGGTACGGCCGTAGTCAGGGCGTAGCCAGTGTACGGTCGTTTTCAGGGCGTATTTAGGGTACGGCCGTAGTCACGGCGTAGCCAGTGTACGGTCGTAGTCAGGGCGTACCCAGTGTAAGGTTGTAGTCAGGGCGTAGTTAGGATACGGCCGTAGTCAGGGCGTAGTTAGGGTACGGCCGTAGTCTGGGCGCAGTTAGGGTACGGTCGTAGTCAGGGCGTAGCCAGTGTACGGTCGTAGTCAGGGTGTAGCCAGTGTCAGTCGTAGTCAAGGCGTAGTTAGGGTACGGTCGTAGTCAGGGCGTAGCCAGTGTACGGTTGTATTCAGAGCGTAGTTAGGGTACGGCCGTAGTCTGGGCGCAGTTAGGGTACGGTCGTAGTCAGGACGTAGCTAGTGTCAGTCGTAGTCAGGGCGTAGTAAGGGTACGGTCGTAGTCAGGGCGTAGCCAGTGTACGGTCGTAGTCAGGGCGTAGCCAGTGTACGGTCGTAGTCAGGGCGTAGTTAGGGTACGGTCGTAGTCAGGTCGTAGCCAGTGTACGGTCGTAGTCAGGGCGTCATCCAGCATCATCATCCTCATCATCCAGCATCCATATTATGCAGCATCTTCATCATCCAGTATCTTCATCATCCAGCATCTTCATCATCCAGCATCATCCTCATCATCTTCATCATCTTTATCATCTTCATCATCTTCATCCTCTTCATTATCTTCTTCATCTTCATCATCTTCATCATCTTCATCATCTTTATCATCTTTATCATCTTTATCTTTTTCATCGTTTTCATCACCTTCTTCATCTTCCCTCATCTTCATCATCTTCATCATCTTCATGATCTTCATGATCTTCACCATCTTCATCATCTTCATCATCTTCATTATCTTCATCATCTTCTTCATCTTCTTCATCATTCAGCATCATCATTCAACATACTTATTATACAGCATCCCCATCATACAGCATCCTCATCATCCAGCATCCTCATCATCCAGCATCCTCATCATCCAGCATCCTCATCATCCAGCATCCTCATCATCCAACATCATTATCTTCCAGCATCATCATCATCATCATCATCATCATCCAGCAACATCATCATCCAGCATCATCATCATCATCATCATCATCATCATCTTCATCATCCAGCATCCTCATCATCCAGCATCTTCATCATCCACCTTCCTCATCATCCATCATCCATCATCCTCATCATCCTCATCATCAAGCATCATCATCATCCAGCATCATCATCATCCACTATCATCTTCATCATTATCCAGCATTATCATCATCGTCCAGTATCCTCATCATCCAGCATCCTCATCATTTAGCATCCTCATCATCCAGTATCATCATCATCCAGCATCATCATCATACAGCATACTCCTCATCCATAATCATCATCATAGAGCATCATCATCATCATCCAGCATCCTCATCATCCTCATCATCCAGCATCCTCATCATCCAACATCATCATCGTCCAGCATCATCATCATCAGCATCATGGTCATCCAGCATCATCATCATACAGCATCATCATCATCCAGCAACATCATCATCCAGCATCATCATCATCATCATCATCATCATCTTCATCATCAAGCATCCTCATCATCCAGCATCTTCATCATCCACCTTCCTCATCATCCATCATCCATCATCCTCATCATCCTCATCATCAAGCATCATCATCATCCAGCATCATCATCATTTAGCATCATCATCATCCAGTATCATCATCATCCAGCATCATCATCACACAGCATACTCCTCATCCAGCATCCTCATCATACAGCATCATCATCATCATCCAGCATTCTCATCATCCTCATCATCCAGCATCCTCATCATCCAGCATCCTCGTCATCCAGCAGCATCATCATCCAGCATCCTTATTATCTATAATCCCCATCATAAAGCATCCTCATCATCCAGCATCCTCATAATGCAGCATCTTGATCATCCAGCATTATCTTCATCATCTTCATCATCTTCATCATCTTTATCATCTTCATCATCTTCATCATCTTCATTATCTTCATTATCTTCATCATCTTCATCATCTTCATCATCTTCATCATCTTCATCATCTTCATCATCTTCATCATCTTCATCATCTTCACCATCTTCATCATCCTCTGCATCTGCATCATCTTCATCATTTCCATCATCTTCTGCATCTGCATCATCTTCATCATCTTCATCATCTTCATCATCTTCTTCATCTTCCCTCATCTTCATCATCTTCATCATCTTCATCATTTTCATCATCTTCATCATCTTCATCGTCTTCATCATAGTCAGGGCGTAGCCTGTGCACGTTTGTAGTCAGGGCGTAGTTAGGGTACAGCCGTAGTCAGGGCGTAGCCAGTGTATGGTTGTAGTCAGGGCGTAGCCAGTGTACGGTCGTAGTCAGGGCGTAGTTAGGGTACAGCCGTAGTCAGGGCGTAGCCAGTGTACAGTCGTAGTCAGGGCGTAGTTAGGGAACGGCTGTAGTCAGGGCGTAGCCAGTGTACGGTCGCAGTCAGGGCGTAGTTAGGGTACAACTGTAGTCAGGGCGTAGCCAGTGTACGGTCGTAGTCAGGGCATAGTTAGGGTACGGACGTAGTCACAGCGTAGCCAGTGTACGGTCGTAGTCATGGCGTAGTTAGGGTACAGCCGTAGTCAGGGCGTGGCCAGTGTACGGTCGTAGTCAGGGCGTAGTTACGGAACGGCCGTAGTCAGGGCGTAGGCTGTGCACGGTCGTAGCCAGGGCGTAGTTAGGGTACGGCCGTAGTCAGGGCGTAGCCAGTGTAACTTCGTAGTCAGGTCGTAGCCAGTGCACGGTCGTAGTCAGGGCGTAGGGTACGGCCGTAGTTAAGGTACGGCCGTAGTTAGGGTAAGGCCGTAGTTAGGGTACGGCCGTAGTCAGGGCGTAGCCAGTGTAAGGTCGTAATCAGGGCGTAGTTAGGGAACCGTCGTAGTCAGGGCGTTGCCCGTGTAAGTTCGTAGTCAGGGCGTAGTTAGGGTACGGCCGTAGTCAGGGCGTGGCCAGGGTACGGTCGTAGTCAGGGCGTAGTTAGGGTACGGCCGTAATCAGGGCGTAGCCAGTGTACGGTCATAGTCAGGGCGTAGTTAGCGTACGGCCGAAGTCAGGGCGTAGCCAGTGTACGGTCGTAGTCAGGGCGTAGTTAGGGTACAGCCGTAGTCAGGGCGTAGCCAGTGTACGGTCGTAGTCAGGGCGTAGTTAGGGTACGGCCTTAGTCTGGGCGCAGTTAGTGTACGGTCGTATTTAGAGCGTAGCCAGTGTACGGTCGTAGTCTGGGCGTCATCCAGCATCATCATCCTCATCATCCAGCATCCATATTATGCAGCATCTTCATCATCCAGCATCTTCATCATCCAGCATCTTCATCATCCAGCATCATCCTCATCATCTTCATCATCTTCATCATCTTCATTATCTTGATTATCTTCTTCATCTTCCTCATCTTCATCAACTTCATCATCTTCATCATCTTCATCATCTTCATCATCTTTATCATCTTTATTATCTTTATCTTTTTCATCATTTTCATCATGTTCATCATCTTCATCATCTTCATCATCTTCATCATCTTCATCATCTTCATCATCTGCATCATCTTCATCATCATCTTCATCATCTTCATCATCTTCATCATCTTCATCATCTTAATCATCTTCATCATCTTCACCATTTTATCATCTTCATCATCTTCATTACCTTCTTCATCTTCCCTCATCTTCATCATCTTCATCAGCTTCAATATCTTCATCATCTTCATCATCTTTATCATCATCACCTTCTTCATCATCTTCATCATCTGCATCATCTTTATCATCTTTATCATCTTCATCATCTTCATCATCTTCATCATCTTTATCATCTTCATCATTTTCATCATCTTTATCATCTTCATCATCTTCATGATCTTCACCATCTTTATCATCTTTATCATCTTCATCATCTTCTTCATCATTCAGCATCATCATCCAACATACCCATTATACAGCATCCCCATCATACAGCATCCTCATCATCCAGCATCCTCATCATCCAGCATCCTCATCATCCAGCAACCTCATCATCCAACATCATCATCGTCCAGCATCATCATCATCAGCATCATCGTCATCCAGCATCATCATCATCCAGCATCATCATCATCCAGCAACATCATCATCCAGCATCATCATCATCATCATCATCATCATCATCATCATCATCATCATCATCATCCAACATCCTCAGCATCCAGCATCTTCATCATCCACCTTCCTCATCATCCATCATCCATCATCCTCATCATCCTCATCATCAAGCATCATCATCATCCAGCATCATCATCTTCCACTATCATCATCATCATTATCCAGCATTATTATCATCATCCAGCATCATCGTCATCCAGCATCATCATCATCCAGCATCCTCATTATCTATAATCCCCATCATAAAGCATCCTCATCATCCATCATCCTCATAATGCAGCATCTTGATTATCCAGCATCATCTTCATCATCTTCATCATCCTTATCATCTTCATCATCTTCATCATCTTCATCATCTTCATCATCTTCATCATCTTCATCATCTTCATCATCTTCATCATCTTCATCATCTTAATCATCTTCATCATCTTCATCATCTTCATCATCTTCTGCATCTGCATCATCTTCATCATCTTAATCATCTTCTGCATCTGCATCATCTTCATCATCTTCATCATCTTCATCATCTTCATCATCTTCTTCATCTTCCCTCATCTTCATCATCTTCATCATCTTCATCATTTTCATCATCTTCATCATCTACATCGTCTTCATCATAGTCAGGGCGTAGCCTGTGTACGTTTGTAGTCAGGGCGTAGTTAGGGTACGGCCGAAGTCAGGGCGTAGCCAGTGTACGGTTGTAGTCAGGGCGTAGTCAGTGTACGGTCGTAGTCAGGGCGTCATCCAGCATCATCATCCTCATCATCCGGCATCCATAATATGCAGCATCTTCATCATCCAGCATCTTCATCATCAAGTATCTTCATCATCCAGCATCATCTTAATCATCTTCATCATCTTTATCATCTTCATCATCTTCATCATCTTCATCATCTTCATTACCTTCTTCATATACATCATCTTCATCATCTTCATCATCTTCATCATCTTCATCATCTTCATCATCTTCATCATCTTCATCATCTTCATCATCTTTATCATCTTTATCATCTTTATCTTTTTCATCATTTTCATCATCTTCATCATCTTCATCATCTTCATCATCTTCATCATCTTCATCATCTTCATCATCTTCATCATCTTCATCATCTTAATCATCTTCATCATCTTAATCATCTTCATCATCTTCACCATCTTCATCATCTTCATCATCTTCATCGCCTTCTTCATCTTCCCACATCTTCATCATCTTCATCAGCTTCATCAGCTTCATCAGCTTCATCATCTTCATCATCTTCATCATCATCACCTTCTTCATCATCTTCATCATCTGCATCATCTTTATCATCTTTATCATCTTCATCATCTTCATCATCTTCATCATTTTCATCATCTTCATCATCTTCATCATCTTCATCATCTTCACCATTTTCATCATCTTCATCATCTTCATCATCTTCTTCATCATTCAGCATCATCATCTAACATACTCATTATACAGCATCCCCATCATCCAGCATCCTCATCATCCAGCATCCTCATCATCCAGCATCCTCATCATCCAGCATCCTCATCATCCAACATCATCATCGTCCAGCATCATCATCATCAGCATCATCGTCATCCAGCATCATCATCATACAGCATCATCATCATCCAGCAACATCGTCATCCAGCATCATCATCATCATCATCATCATCATCCAGCAACCTCATCATCCAGTATCTTCATCATCCACCTTCTTCATCATCCATCATCCATCATCCTCATCATACTCATCATCAAGCATCATCATCATCCAGCATCATCATCATCCACTATCATCATCATCATTATCCAGTATTATCATCATCATCCAGTATCCTCATCATCCAGCATCCCCATCATTTAGCATCATCATCATGGAGTATCATCATCATCCAGCATCATCATCATACAAAATCCTCATCATCCAGCATCCTCATCATCCTCATCATCCAGCATCATCATCATCCAGCATCATCGTCATCCAGCATCATCATCATCCAGCATCCTCATTATCCATAATCCCCATCATAAAGCATCCTCATCATCCAGCATCCTCATAATGCAGCATCTTGATCATCCAGCATCATCTTCATCATCTTCATCATCTTCATCATCTTCATCATCTTCATCATCTTCATCATCTTCATCATCTTCATCATCTTCATCATCTTCATCATCTTCATCATCTTCATCATCTTCATCATCTTCATCATATTCAACATCTTCATCATCTTCATCATCTTCATCATCTTCATCATCTTCTGCATCTTCTGCATCTGCATCATCTTCATCATCTTCATCATCTTCTGCATCTGCAACATATTCATCATCTTCATCATCTTCTTCATCTTCCCTCATCTTCATCATCTTCATCATCTTCATCATTTTCATCATCTTCATCATCTTCATCGTCTTCATCATAGTCAGAGCGTAGCCTGTGTACGTTTGTCAGGGCGTAGTTAGGGTACGGCCGTAGTCAGGGCGTAGCCAGTGTACGGTTGTAGTCAGGGCGTAGCCAGTGTACGGTCGTAGTCAGGTCGTAGTTAGGGTACAGCCGTAGTCAGGGCGTAGCCAGTGTACGGTCGTAGTCAGGGCGTAGTTAGGGTACGGCCGTAGTCAGGGCGTAGCCAGTGTACGGTCGTAGTCAGGGCGTAGTTAGTGTACAACAGTAGTCAGGGCGTAGCCAGTGTACGGTTGTAGTCAGGGCGTAGTTAGGGTACGGACGTAGTCACGGCGTAGCCAGTGTACGGTCGTAGTCAGGGCGTAGTTAGGGTACAGCCGTAGTCAGGGCGTAGCCAGTGTATGGTCGTAGTCATGGCGTAGCTAGGGTACGGCCGTACTCAGAGCGTGGCCAGTGTACGGTCGTAGTCAGGGCGTAGTTAGGGTACGGCCGTAGACAGGACGTAGGCAGTGCACGGTCGTAGTCAGGGCGTAGTTAGGGTACGGCCGTAGTCAGGGCGTAGCCAGTGTATGGTCGTTTTCAGGGCGTAGTTAGGGTACGGCCGTAGTCACGGCGTAGCCAGTGTACGGTCGTAGTCAGGGCGTACCCAGTGTAAGGTTGTAGTCAGGGCGTAGTTAGGATACGGCCGTAGTCAGGGCGTAGTTAGGGTACGGCCGTAGTCTGGGCGCAGTTAGGGTACGGTCGTAGTCAGGGCGTAGCCAGTGTACGGTCGTAGTCAGGGTGTAGCCAGTGTCAGTCGTAGTCAAGGCGTAGTTAGGGTACGGTCGTAGTCAGGGCGTAGCCAGTGTACGGTTGTATTCCGAGCGTAGTTAGGGTACGGCCGTAGTCTGGGCGCAGTTAGGGTACGGTCGTAGTCAGGACGTAGCTAGTGTCAGTCGTAGTCAGGGCGTAGTTAGGGTACGGTCGTAGTCAGGGCGTAGCCAGTGTACGGTCGTAGTCAGGGCGTAGCCAGTGTACGGTCGTAGTCAGGGCGTAGTTAGGGTACGGTCGTAGTCAGGTCGTAGCCAGTGTACGGTCGTAGTCAGGGCGTCATCCAGCATCATCATCCTCATCATCCAGCATCCATATTATGCAGCATCTTCATCATCCAGCATCTTCATCATCCAGCATCTTCATCATCCAGCATCATCCTCATCATCTTCATCATCTTTATCATCTTCATCATCTTCATCCTCTTCATTATCTTCTTCATCTTCATCATCTTCATCATCTTCATCATCTTTATCATCTTTATCATCTTTATCTTTGTCATCGTTTTCATCACCTTCTTCATCTTCCCTCATCTTCATCATCTTCATCATCTTCATGATCTTCATGATCTTCACCATCTTCATCATCTTCATCATCTTCATTATCTTCATCATCTTCTTCATCTTCTTCATCATTCAGCATCATCATTCAACATACTTATTATACAGCATCCCCATCATACAGCATCCTCATCATCCAGCATCCTCATCATCCAGCATCCTCATCATCCAGCATCCTCATCATCCAGCATCCTCATCATCCAACATCATTATCTTCCAGCATCATCATCATCATCATCATCATCATCCAGCAACATCATCATCCAGCATCATCATCATCATCATCATCATCATCATCTTCATCATCCAGCATCCTCATCATCCAGCATCTTCATCATCCACCTTCCTCATCATCCATCATCCATCATCCTCATCATCCTCATCATCAAGCATCATCATCATCCAGCATCATCATCATCCACTATCATCATCATCATTATCCAGCATTATCATCATCGTCCAGTATCCTCATCATCCAGCATCCTCATCATTTAGCATCCTCATCATCCAGTATCATCATCATCCAGCATCATCATCATACAGCATATTCCTCATCCATCATCATCATCATACAGCATCATCATCATCATCCAGCATCCTCATCATCCTCATCATCCAGCATCCTCATCGTCCAACATCATCATCGTCCAGCATCATCATCATCTGCATCATGGTCATGATGATGATGATGATGATGATGATGATGATGATGAAGATGATGATGATGATGATGATGATGATGATGATGATGATGATGATGATGATGATGATGATGATGATGATGATGATGATGATGATGATGATGATGATGATGATGATGATGATGATGATGATGATGATGCTGATGATGATGATGATGATGATGATGATGATGATGATGATGATGATGATGATGATGACGATGAGGATTATGAGGATTATGAGGACGATGATAATTATGAGGACAATGAGGACGATGAAGACGATGAGGACGATGAGGACGATGAGGATGATGAGGATGATGAGGTTGAGGAGGTGGTTAAGTAGGACGATTAGGACTATGAGGACTATGAGGACTATGATGACGATGAGGATGATGAGGATGATGTGGATTATGAGGATTATGAGGATGATGAGGATGATGAGGATCATTAGGATCATGTTGATGATGAGGACGATGAGGACGATGAGAATGTTGAGGATGATGAGGATGATGTGGATGATGAGGATGATGAGGATGATGAGGATGATCAGGATGATCAGGACGATGAAGACGATGAGGATGATGAGGATGATGAGGATGATGAGGATGATAAGGATAATGCGAATGATGATGATGATGAGGATGATGAGGATGATTAGGATGATGATGATGATGATGATGATAATGATTATGATGATGATGATGATGATGATGATGATGATGATGATGATGATGATGATGACGAAGATGATGCTGTCGCTCAGTCAGGGCGTAGCCAGTGTCAGTCGTAGTCAGGGCGTAGTTAGGGTACGGTCGTAGTCAGGGCGTAGCCAGTATACGGAGGACGATGATGATGATGATGATGATGAGGATGGTGAGGATGATGAGTATGATGAGGACGATGAGGACGATGAGAATGATGAAGATGATGAAGATGATGAGGATAATGAGGATGATGAGATCATCATCATCATCATCATCATCATCATCATCATCATCATCATCATCATCATCATCCAGCATCCTCATCATCCAGCATCCTCATCATCCAGCATCCTCATCATCCAGCATCATCATCATCCAGCATCCTCATCATCCACTATCATCATCATCATTATCCAGCATTATCATCATCATCCAGTATCCTCATCATCCAGCATCCTCATCATTTAGCATCATCATCATCCAGTATCATCATCATCCATCATCATCATCATACAGCATACTCCTCATCCAGAATCATCATCATACAGCATCATCATCAAACAGCATCATCATCATCCAGCACCCTCATCATCCTCATCATCCAGCATCATCATCATCCAGCATCATCATCATCCAGCATCATCATCATCCAGGATCCTCATTATCCATAATCTCCATCATAAAGCATCCTCATCATCCATCATCCTCATAATCCAGCATCTTCATCATCCAGCATCATCTTCATCATCTTCATCATCTTAATCATCTTTATCCTCTTCATCATCTTAAACATCTTCATCATCTTCATCATCTTCATCATCTTCATCATCTTCATCATCTTCATCATCTTCATCATCTTCATCATCTTCATCATCTTCATCATCTTCATCATCTTCATCATATTCACCATCTTCATCATCTTCATCATCTTCATCATCTTCATTATCTTCATCATCTTCTGCATCTGCATCATCTTCTGCATCCGCATCATCTTCATCATTTTCAGCATCTTCATCATCTTCATCATCTTCTTCATCTTCCCTTATCTTCATCATCTTCATCATCTTCATCATCTTCATCATCTTCATCATCTTCATCATATTCACCATCTTCATCATCTTCATCATATTCACCATATTCATCATCTTCATCGTCTTCATCATCTTCATCATCTTCTTCAGCATCCAGCATACTCATTATCCAGCATCCCCATCATACAGCATCCTCATCATCCAGCACCATCATCATCCAGCATCCTCATCATCCAGCATTCTCATCATCCAGCATCCTCATCATCCAGCATCATCATCATCGGCATCATCGTCATCCAGCATCATCATCATACAGCATCATCATCCAGCAACCTTCATCATCATAATCCAGCATCATCTTCCAGCATCCTCATCATCCAGCATCCTCATCATCCAGCATCCTCATCATCCAGCATCCTCATAATCCAGCATCTTCATCATCAGAATCATCTTCAAAAGTTAAGGCACTGTCGTAGTCAGGGAGTAGTTACGGTACGGTCGTAGTCAGTAAGTAGTTAGGGTACAGTCGTAGTCAGGGCGTAGCTAGGGTACGGCCGTAGTCAGGGCGTAGTTAGGGTACGGCCGTAGCCAGGGCGTAGTTAGGATACGGCCGTAGTCAGGGCGTAGTTAGGGCACGGCCAGTCAGGGCGTAGTTAGGGTACGGTCGTAGTCAGGGCGTAGTTATGGTACGGCCGTAGTCAGGGCGTAGTTAGGGTACGGTCGTAGTCAGGTCGTAGTTATGGTACGGTCGTAGTCAGGGCGTAGTTAGGGTACGGCCGTAGTCAGGGCGTTAACAGGGTGCGGTCGTAGTTAGGGCGTAGTTAGTGTACGGCCGTAGTAAGGGCGTAGTTAGGGTGCAGTCGTAGTCAGGGCGTAGTTAGGGTACGGCCGTAGTCAGGGCGTAGTTAGGATACAGTCGTAGTCAGGGCGTGGTTAGGGTACGGCCGTAGTCAGGGCGTATCCAGGGTACGGTAGTAGTCAGGGCGTAGTTAGGGTACGGCCGTAGCCAGGGCGTAGTCAGTGTACGGTCGTAGTGTTGATGACTAGGACGATGAGGACGATGAGAATGTTGAGGATGATGAGGATGATGATGACGATGAGGATTATGAGGATTATGTGGACGATGATAATTATGAGGACAATGAGGACTATGAGGACGATGAGGACGACGAGGACTATGATGATGATGATGATGATGATGGGGTTAAGTAGGACGATGAGGACTATGAGGACTATGAGGACTATGATTACGATGAGGATGATGATGATGAGGAGGATTATGAGGATAATGAGGATGATAAGGATGATGAGGATCATTAGGATTATGCTGATGATGAGGACGATGAGGACGATGAGAATGTTGAGGATGATGAGGATGGTGAGGATGATGAGGATGATGAGGACGATGAGGACGATGAGGACGATGAGGACGATGAGGATGATGAGGATGATGAGGATGATGAGGATGGTGAGGATGATGAGGATAATGAGAATGATGCTGATGATGAGGATGATGAGGATGATTAGGATGATGATGATGATGATGAGGATGATGATGATGATGATAATGATGATGATGATGATGATGATGATGATGATGATGATGATGATGATGATGATGATGATGATGATGATGATGACGATGATGATGAGGATGATGAGGATGATGAGGTCGAGGATCATGAGGATTATTGGGATGAGGATGAGGATGACGAGGATGATGAGGATGATGAGGATGATGAGGATGATGAGGATGATGAGGATGATGAGAATGATGAGGATGATGAGGATGATGAGGATTATGAGGATGATGAGGATGATGAGGATGATGAGGATGATGAGGATTATGATGATTATGAGGAATATGATGATTATGAGGACGATGAAGACGATGAAGACGATGAGGACGATGAGGATGACGAGGATGATGAGGATGATGAGGAGGTTAAGTAGGACGATGCGGACTATGAGGACTATGAGGACTATGATGACGATGAGGAGGGTGATGATGATGAGGATTATGAGGATTATGAGGATGCTGAGGATCATTAGGATCATGCCGATGATGAGGACGATGAGGACGATGAGAATGTTGAGGATGATGAGGATGATGAGGATGATGAGGATGATGAGGATTATGAGGATGATGAGGACGATGAGGACGATGAGGATGATGAGGGTGATGAGGATGATTAGGATGATGAGGATGATGATGATGATGATGATGAGGATAATGAGAATGATGCTGATGATGAGGATGATGAGGATGATTAGAATGATGATGATGATGATGATGATGCTGATGATAATGATGATTATGATGATGATGATGATGATGATGATGACGATGGGGATGAGGATGATGAGGATGATGAGGGCGAGGATGATGAGGATTATGAGGATGAGGATGAGGATGAGGATGATGAGGATGATGATGATGATGATGATGATGATGATGATGATGATGATGATGATGATGATGATGATGATGATGATGATGATGATGATGATGATGATGATGATGATGATGATGATGATGATGATAATGATGATGATGATGATGATGATGATGATGATGATGATGATGATGATGATGATGATGATGATGATGATGATGATGATGATGATGATGATGATGATGAGGAGGATGATGAGGATGATTAGGAGGATGATGATGATGATGATGATGATGATAATGATTATGATGCTGATGATGATGATGATGATGATGATGATGACGATGAGGATGAGGATGATGAGGATGATGAGGGCGAGGATGATGAGGATTATGAGGATGAGGATGAGGATGATGAGGATGATGAGGATGATGAGGGCGAGAATGATGAGGATTATGATGATGAGGATGATGATGATGATGATGATGATGATGATGATGATGATGATGATGATGATGATGATGATGATGATGATGATGATGATGATGATGATGATGATGATGATGATGATGATGATGATGATGATGATGATGATGATGATGATGATGATGATGATGATGATGATGATGATGATGATGATGATGATGATGATGATGATGATAATGATCATGATGATGAGGATGATGATGATGATGATGATGATGATGACGATGAGGATGATGATGATGAGGATGATGAGGGCGAGGATGATTAGGATTATGAGGATGAGGATGAGGATGATGATGATGATGAGGATGATGAGGATGATGAGGGCGAGGATGATGAGGATTATGAGGATGAGGATGAGGAGGATGAGGATGATGAGGATGATGAAGATGATGAGGATGATGATGATGATGATGATGATGATGAGGACGATGATGACGATGAGGATTATGAGGATTATGATGACGATGATGATTATGAGGACAATGAGGTCGATGAGGACGGTTAGGATGATGAGGACGATGAGGATGATGAGGATGATGGGGAGGAGGAGGAGGTTAAGTAGGACGATGAGGACTATGAGGACTATGAGGAGTATGATGACGATGAGGAAGATGAGGATGATGAGGATCATTATGATCATATTGATGATTAGGACGATGAGGACGATGAGAATGTTGAGGATGATGAGGATGATGACGACGATGAGGATTATGAGGATTATGAGGACTATGATAATTATGAGGACAATGAGGACGATGAGGACGATGAGGACGATGAGGACTATGATGATGATGAGGATGATGATGAGGTTAAGTTGGACGATGAGGACTATGATGACTATGAGGACTATGATTACGATGAGGATGAAGAGGAGGAGGAGGATTATGAGGATAATGAGGATGATAAGGATGATGAGGATCATTAGGATTATGCTGATGATGAGGACGATGAGGACGATGAGAATGTTGAGGATGATGAGGATGGTGAGGATGATGAGGATGATGAGGACGATGAGGACGATGAGGATGATGAGGATGGTGAGGATGATGAGGATGGTGAGGATGATGAGGATAATGAGAATGATGCTGATGATGAGGATGATGTCGATGATTAGGATGATGATGATGATGATGATGATGATGATAATGATGATGATGATGATGATGATGATGATGATGATGATGATGATGATGATGATGATGACGATGAGGATGAGGATGATGAGGATGATGAGGGCGAGGATGATGAGGATTATGAGGATAAGGATGAGGATGAGGATGATGAGGATGATGAGGATGATGAGGATGATGAGGATGATGAGGACGATGAGGATGATGAGGATGATGAGGAGTATGATGATGATGATGATGACGATGAGGATGAGGATGATGAGGATGATGAGGGCGAGGATCATGAGGATTATGAGGATGAGGATGAGGATGACGAGGATGATGAGGATGATGAGGATGATGAGGATGATGAGAATGATGAGGATGATGAGGATGATGAGGATGATGAGGATGATGAGGATGATGAGGATGATGAGGATGATGAGGATTATGAGGATGATGAGGATGATGAGGATGATGAGGATGATGAGGATTATGATGATTATGAGGAAGATGATGATTATGAGGACGATGAAGACGATGAGGATGATGAGGACGATGAGGATGATGAGGATGAGTAGGATGATGAGGAGGTTAAGTAGGACGATGCGGACTATGAGGACTATGAGGACTATGATGCCGATGAGGAGG
>JAXIVJ010000404.1:145000-147500 GCA_036785665.1 Chirona hameri
AGGATGATGATGATGATGATGATGATGACGATGAGGATGATGATGATGAGGATGATGAGGGCGAGGATGATGAGGATTATGAGGATGAGGATGAGGATGATGAGGATGATGAGGATGATGAGGATGATGAGGATGATGAGGATGATGAGGGCGAGGATGATGAGGATTATGAGGATGAGGATGAGGATGATGAGGATGATGAGGATGATGAGGATGATGAGGATGATGAGGATGATGAGGATGATGAGGATGATGAGGATGATGAGGAGGACGATGATGACGATGAGGATTATGAGGATTATGATGACGATGATGATTATGAGGACAATGAGGACGATAAGGACGGTGAGGACGATGAGGACGATGCGGATGATGAGGATGATGGGGAGGAGGAGGAGGTTAAGTAGGACGATGAGGACTATGAGGACTATGAGGAGTATGATTACGATGAGGATGATGAGGATGATGAGGATTATGAGGATTATGAGGATGATGAGGATGATGAGGATCATTAGGATCATGTTGATGATTAGGACGATGAGGACGATGAGAATGTTGAGGATGATGAGGATGATGAGGATGATGAAGATGATGAGGATGATGAGGATGATGATGACGATGAGGACGATCAGGATGATGAGGATGATGAGGATGATAATGATGATGAGGATAATGAGAATGATGATGATGAGGATGATGAGGATGATTAGGATGATGATGATGATGATGATGATAATGATTATATGATGATGATGATGATGATGATGATGATGATGATGATGATGATGATGATGATGATGATGATGACGATGAGGATGAGGATGATGAGGATGATGAGGACGATGAGGACGATGAAGATTATGATGATTATGATGATGATGATGATGATGATAATGATGATGATGATGATGATGATGATGATGATGATGATGATGATGATGATGATGATGATGATGATGATGATGAGGATGATGAGGATGATTAGGATGATGATGATGATGATGATGATAATGATGATGATGATGATGATGATGATGATGATGATGATGATGACGATGAGGTTGAGGATGATGAGGATGATGAGGGCGAGGATGATGAGGATTATGAGGATGAGGATGAGGATGATGAGGATGATGAGGATGATGAGGGCGAGAATGATGAGGATGATGAGGATGATGAGGACGATGAGGACGATGAGGATGATGAGGATGATGAGGATGATGAGGAGGTTAAGTAGGACGATGCGGACTATGAGGACTATGAGGACTATGATGACGATTAGGAGGGTGATGATGATGATGATTATGAGGATTATGAGGATGATAAGGATGCTGAGGATCATTAGGATCATGCTGATGATGTGGACGATGAGGACGATGAGAATGTTGAGGATGATGAGGATGATGAGGATGATGAGGATGATGAGGATGATGTGGACGATGAGGACGGTGAGGATTATGAGGGTGATGAGGATGATGAGGATGATGAGGATGATGATGATGATGATGATGAGGATAATGAGAATGATGCTGATGATGAGGATGATGAGGATGATTAGAATGATGATGATGATGATGATGATGATGATGATGATGATAATGATTATGATGATGATGATGATGATGATGATGATGATGATGATGACGATGAGGATGAGGATGATGAGGATGATGAGGGCGAGGATGATGAGGATTATGAGGATGAGGATGAGGAGGAGGATGATGAGGATGATGAGGATGGTGATGATGATGATGATGATGATGATGATGATGATGATGATGATGATGATGATGATGATGATGATGATGATGATGATGATGATGATGATGATGATGATGATGATGATGATGATGAGGAGGAGGAGGACGATGAGTACGATAAGGAATGTGAGGATTATGAGGACGATGATGATTAGGAGGACGATGAGGACGATGAGGACGAGGATGATTATGAGGAAGATGAGGAAGATGAGGACGATGAGGACGATGATTATGAAGAGGATAATGATGAGGATGATGAAGATGATGAGAACTATGAGGACTATGATGAAAATGAGGATGATGAGCATGATGATGATGATGATGATGATGATGATGATGATGATGATGATGATGATGATGATGATGATGATGATGATGATGATGATGATGATGATGATGAAGATGAGGATTATAAGGATTATGAGGACGATGATAATTATGAGGACAATGAGGACGATGAAGACGATGAGGACGATGAGGATGATGAGGATGATGAGGATGAGGATGAGGTTAAGTAGGACGATTAGGACTATGAGGACTATGAGGACTATGATGACGATGAGGATGATGAGGGTGATGTGGATTATGAGGATTATGAGGATGATGAGGATGATTAGGATCATTAGGATCATGTTGATGATGAGGACGATGAGGACGATGAGAATGTTGAGGATGATGAGGATGATGAGGATGATGAGGATGATGAGGATGATCAGGACGATGAAGACGATGAGGATGAT
>JAXIVJ010000404.1:157500-247196 GCA_036785665.1 Chirona hameri
TCTTCATCATCTTCATCATCTTCTTCAGCATCCAGCATACTCATTATCCAGCATCCCCATCATACAGCATCCTCATCATCCAGCACCATCATCATCCAGCATCCTCATCATCCAGCATTCTCATCATCCAGCATCCTCATCATCCAGCATCATCATCATCGGCATCATCGTCATCCAGCATCATCATCATACAGCATCATCATCCAGCAACCTTCATCATCATAATCCAGCATCATCTTCCAGCATCCTCATCATCCAGCATCCTCATCATCCAGCATCCTCATCATCCAGCATCCTCATAATCCAGCATCTTCATCATCAGCATCATCTTCAAAAGTTAAGGCACTGTCGTAGTCAGGGAGTAGTTACGGTACGGTCGTAGTCAGTAAGTAGTTAGGGTACAGTCGTAGTCAGGGCGTAGCTAGGGTACGGCCGTGGTCAGGGCGTAGTTAGGGTACGGCCGTAGCCAGGGCGTAGTTAGGATACGGCCGTAGTCAGGGCGTAGTTAGGGCACGGCCAGTCAGGGCGTAGTTAGGGTACGGTCGTAGTCAGGGCGTAGTTATGGTACGGCCGTAGTCAGGGTGTAGTTAGGGTACGGTCGTAGTCAGGTCGTAGTTATGGTACGGTCGTAGTCAGGGCGTAGTTAGGGTACGGCCGTAGTCAGGGCGTTAACAGGGTACGGTCGTAGTTAGGGCGTAGTTAGTGTACGGCCGTAGTAAGGGCGTAGTTAGGGTGCAGTCGTAGTCAGGGCGTAGTTAGGGTACGGCCGTAGTCAGGGCGTAGTTAGGATACAGTCGTAGTCAGGGCGTGGTTAGGGTACGGCCATAGTCAGGGCGTATCCAGGGTATGGTCGTAGTCAGGGCGTAGTTAGTGTACGGCCGTAGCCAGGGCGTAGCCAGTGTACGGTCGTAATCAGGGCGTAGTTAGCGTACGGCCGTATTCAGGGCGTAGCCAGTGTACGATCGTAGTCAGGGCGTAGTTAGGGTACAGCCGTAGTCAGGGCGTAGCCAGTGTACGGTCGTAGTCAGGGTGTAGTTACGGTACGGCCGTAGTCAGGGCGTAGCCAGTGTACGGTCGTAGTCAGGTCGTAGTTAGGGTACGCCCGTAGTCAGGGCGTAACCAGTGTACGGTCGTAGTCAGGGCGTTGTTAAATAACCACCTTAGTCAGGCTGTAGCCAGTGTACGGTTGTAGTTAGGTCACGGCCGTAGTCCGGGCGTAGCCAGTAAAAGGTCGTAGTCAGGGCGTAGCTAGCGTACGGCCGTAGTCAGGGCGTAACCAGTGTACGGTCGTTGTCAGTTCGTAGATAGGGTACGGCCGTAGTCAGGGCGTAGCCAGTGTACGGTCGTAATCAGGGCATAGTTAGGGTACGGCCGTAGTCAGGGCGTAGCCAAGGCAAGGTCGTAGTCAGGGCGTAGTTAGGGAACATTCGTAGTCAGGGCGTAGCCCGTGTACGGTCGTAGTCAGTGCGTAGTTAGGGTACGGCCGTAGTCAGGGCGTAGCCAGTGTAAGTTGGTAGTCAGGGCGTAGTTAGGGTACGGCCGTAGTCAGGGCGTGGCCAGGGTATGGTCATAGTCAGGGCGTGGTTAGAGTACGGTCGTAGGCAGGGCGTAGCCAGTGTACGGTCGTAGTCAGGGCGTAGTAAGCGTACGGCTGTAGTCAGGGCGTAGCCAGTGTACAATTGTAGTCAGGGCGTAGTTAGCGTACATCGGTAGTCAGGGCGTAGCCGGTGTACGGTCGTAGTCAGGGCGTAGTTAGGGTACGGCCGTAGTCGGGGTGTAGCCAGTGTACGGTCGTAGTCAGGGCGTAGTTAGTGTACGGTCGTAGTCAGGTCGTAGCCAGTGCACGGTCGTAGTCAGGGCGTAGTTAGGGTACGACCTTAGTCTGGGCGCAGTTAGGGTACGGTCGTAGTCAGGGCGTAGCCTGTGTCAGTCGTAGTCAGGGCGTAGTTAGGGTACGGTTGTAGTCAGGACGTAGCCAGTGTACGGTCGTAGTCAGGGAGTAGTGAGGGTACGGCCGTAGTCTGGGCGCAGTTAGGGTACGGCCGTAATCAGGGCTTAGCTAGTGTACGGTCGTAGTCAGGGCGTAGTTAGGACACGGCCGTAGTTAGGGTACGTCCGTAGTCAGGGCGTAGCCAGTGTACGGTCGTAGTCAGGGCGTAGTTAGGGTACGGCCGTGTCAGGGCGTAGCCAGTGTACGGTCATAGTCAGGGCGTAGTTAGGGTACGGCCGTAGTCAGGGCGTAGCCAGTGTACAGTCGTAGTCAGAGCGTAAATAGGGTACGGCCTTAGTTAGGGCGTAGCCTGTGTACGTTTGTAGTCAGGGCGTAGTTAGTGTACGGCCGTAGTCAGGGCGTAGCCAGTGTCAGTCGTAGTCCGGGCGTAGTTAGTGTAGGTCGTAGTCAGGGCGTAGCCAGTGTACGGTCGTAGTCAGGGGGTAGTTAGGGTACGGTCGTAGTCAGAGCGTAGTTAGGGTACGGTCGTAGTCAGGGCGTAGCCAGTGTACGGTCGTAGTCAGGGCGTAGTTAGGGTACGGCCGTAGTCTGGGCGCATTTAGGGTACGGTCGTAGTCAGGGCGTAGCCAGTGTACGGTCGTAGTCAGGGTGTAGCCAGTGTCAGTCGTAGTCAGGGCGTAGTTAGGGTACGGTCGTAGTCAGGGCGTAGCCAGTGTACGGTTGTATTCAGAGCGTAGTTAGGGTACGGCCGTAGTCTGGGCGCAGTTAGGGTACGGTCGTAGTCAGGACGTAGCTAGTGTCAGTCGTAGTCAGGGCGTAGTTAGGGTACGGTCGTAGTCAGGGCGTAGCCAGTGTACGGTCGTAGTCAGGGCGTAGCCAGTGTACGGTCGTAGTCAGGGCGTAGTTAGGGTACGGTCGTAGTCAGGTCGTAGCCAGTGTACGGTCGTAGTCAGGGCGTCATCCAGCATCATCATCCTCATCATCCAGCATCCATATTATGCAGCATCTTCATCATCCAGCATCTTCATCATCCAGCATCTTCATCATCCAGCATCATCCTCATCATCTTCATCATCTTTATCATCTTCATCATCTTCATCCTCTTCATTATCTTCTTCATCTTCATCATCTTCATCATCTTCATCATCTTTATCATCTTTATCATCTTTATCTTTTTCATCGTTTTCATCACCTTCTTCATCTTCCCTCATCTTCATCATCTTCATGATCTTCATGATCTTCATGATCTTCACCATCTTCATCATCTTCATCATCTTCATTATCTTCATCATCTTCTTCATCTTCTTCATCATTCAGCATCATCATTCAACATACTTATTATACAGCATCCCCATCATACAGCATCCTCATCATCCAGCATCCTCATCATCCAGCATCCTCATCATCCAGCATCCTCATCATCCAGCATCCTCATCATCCAACATCATCATCTTCCAGCATCATCATCATCATCATCATCCAGCAACATCATCATCCAGCATCATCATCATCATCATCATCATCATCATCTTCATCATCCAGCATCCTCATCATCCAGCATCTTCATCATCCACCTTCCTCATCATCCATCATCCATCATCCTCATCATCCTCATCATCAAGCATCATCATCATCCAGCATCATCATCATTTAGCATCATCATCATCCAGTATCATCATCATCCAGCATCATCATCACACAGCATACTCCTCATCCAGCATCATCATCATACAGCATCATCATCATCCAGCATTCTCATCATCCTCATCATCCAGCATCCTCATCATCCAGCATCCTCATCATCCAGCATCATCATCATCCAGCATCAACGTCATCCAGCATCATCATCATCCAGCATCCTCATTATCTATAATCCCCATCATAAAGCATCCTCATCATCCAGCATCCTCATAATGCAGCATCTTGATCATCCAGCATTATCTTCATCATCTTCATCATCTTTATCATCTTTATCATCTTCATCATCTTCATCATCTTCATTATCTTCATTATCTTCATCATCTTCATCATCTTCATCATCTTCATCATCTTCATCATCTTCATCATCTTCATCATCTTCATCATCTTCATCATCTTCTGCATCTGCATCATCTTCATCATTTCCATCATCTTCTGCATCTGCATCATCTTCATCATCTTCATCATCTTCATCATCTTCATCATCTTCATCATCTTCATCATTTTCATCATCTTCATCATCTTCATCGTCTTCACCATAGTCAGGGCGTAGCCTGTGCACGTTTGTAGTCAGGGCGTAGTTAGGGTACAGCCGTAGTCAGGGCGTAGCCAGTGTATGGTTGTAGTCAGGGCGTAGCCAGTGTACGGTCGTAATCAGGGCGTAGTTAGGGTACAGCCGTAGTCAGGGCGTAGCCAGTGTACAGTCGTAGTCAGGGCGTAGTTAGGGAACGGCTGTAGTCAGGGCGTAGCCAGTGTACGGTCGCAGTCAGGGCGTAGTTAGGGTACAACTGTAAACAGGGCGTAGCCAGTGTACGGTCGTAGTCAGGGCATAGTTAGGGTACGGACGTAGTCACAGCGTAGCCAGTGTACGGTCGTAGTCATGGCGTAGTTAGGGTACGGCCGTAGTCAGGGCGTGGCCAGTGTACGGTCGTAGTCAGGGCGTAGTTAGGGAACGGCCGTTGTCAGGGCGTAGGCAGTGCACGGTCTTAGTCAGGGCGTAGTTAGGGTACGGCCGTAGTCAGGGCGTAGCCAGTGTAACTTCGTAGTCAGGTCGTAGCCAGTGCACGGTCGTAGTCCGGGCGTAGGGTACGGCCGTAGTTAAGGTACAGCCGTAGTTAGGGTAAGGCCGTAGTTAGGGTACGGCCGTAGTCAGGGCGTAGCCAGTGTAAGGTCGTAATCAGGGCGTAGTTAGGGAACCGTCGTAGTCAGGGCGTTGCCCGGGTAAGTTCGTAGTCAGGGCGTAGTTAGGGTACGGCCGTAGTCAGGGCGTGGCCAGGGTACGGTCGTAGTCAGGGCGTAGTTAGGGTGCGGCCGTAATCAGGGCGTAGCCAGTGTACGGTCATAGTCAGGGCGTAGTTAGCGTACGGCCGAAGTCAGGGCGTAGCCAGTGTACGGTCGTAGTCAGGGCGTAGTTAGGATACAGACGTATTCAGGGCGTAGCCAGTGTACGGTCGTAGTCAGGGCGTAGTTAGGGTACGGCCTTAGTCTGGGCGCAGTTAGTGTACGGTCATATTTAGAGCGTAGCCAGTTTACGGTCTTAGTCAGGGCGTCATCCAGCATCATCATCCTCATCATCCAGCATCCATATTATGCAGCATCTTCATCATCCAGCATCTTCATCATCCAGCATCTTTATCATCCAGCATCATCCTCATCATCTTCATATTCTTCATCATCTTCATCATCTTCATTATCTTCTTCATCTTCCTCATCTTCATCAACTTCATCATCTTCATCATCTTCATCCTCTTCATCATCTTTATCATCTTTATTATCTTTATCTTTTTCATCATTTTCATCATCTTCATCATCTTCATCATCTTCATCATCTTCTTCATCTTCCCTCATCTTCATCATCTTCATCATCTTCATCATTTTCATCATCTTCATCATCTTCTTCGTCATCCAGCATCATCATCCAACATACTCATTATACATCATCCCCATCATACAGCAAACTCATCATCCAGCATCCTCATCATCCAGCATCCTCATCATCCAGCATCCTCATCATCCAACATCATCATCGTCCAGCATCATCATCATCATTATGAGGACGATGATAATTATGAGGACAATGAGGACGATGAAGACGATGAGGACGATGAGGACGATGAGGACGATGAGGATGATGAGGATGATGAGGATGAGGAGGAGGTTAAGTAGGACGATTAGGACTATGACGACTATGAGGACTATGATGACGATGAGGATGATGAGGATGATGTGGATTATGAGGATTATGAGGATGATGAGGATGATGAGGATCATTAGGATCATGTTGATGATGAGGACGATGAGGACGATGAGAATGTTGAGGATGATGAGGATGATGAGGATGATGAGGATGATGAGGATGATGAGCATGATGAGGATGATGAGGATGATCAGGACGATGAAGACGATGAGGATGATGAGGATGATGACGATGATGACGATGATGAGGATAATGAGAATGATGATGATGATGATGATGATGAGGATGATTAGGATGATGATGATGATGATGATAATGATTATGATGATGATGATGATGATGATGATGATGATGACGAAGATGATGCTGTCGCTCAGTCAGGGCGTAGCCAGTGTCAGTCGTAGTCAGGGCGTAGTTAGGGTACGGTCGTAGTCAGGGCGTAGCCAGTATACGGAGGACGATGATGATGATGATGATGATGATGATGGTGAGGATGATGAGTATGATGAGGACGATGAGGACGATGAGAATGATGAAGATGATGAAGATGATGAGGATAATGAGGATGATGAGATCATCATCATCATCATCATCATCATCATCATCATCATCATCATCCAGCATCATCATCATCCAGCATCCTCATCATCCACTATCATCATCATCATCATCCAGCATTATCATCATCATCCAGTATCCTCATCATCCAGCATCCTCATCATTTAGCATCATCATCATCCAGTATCATCATCATCCAGCATCATCATCATACAGCATACTCCTCATCCAGCATCATCATCATACAGCATCATCATCAAACAGCATCATCATCATCCAGCACCCTCATCATCATCATCATCTAGCATCCTCATCATCCAGCATCCTCATCATCCAGCATCATCATCATCCAGCATCATCATCATCCAGCATCATCCAGCATCATCATCATCCAGCATCATCATCATCCAGGATCCTCATTATCCATAATCCCCATCATAAAGCATCCTCATCATCCATCATCCTCATAATCCAGCATCTTCATCATCCAGCATCATCTTCATCATCTTCATCATCTTCATCATCTTTATCCTCTTCATCATCTTCATCATCTTCATCATCTTCATCATCTTCATCATCTTCATCATCTTCATCATCTTCATCATCTTCATCATCTTCATCATCTTCATCATCTTCATCATCTTCATCATCTTCATCATCTTCATCATCTTCATCATCTTCATCATCTTCATCATATTCACCATCTTCATCATCTTCATCATCTTCATCATCTTCATTATCTTCATCATCTTCTGCATCTGCATCATCTTCTGCATCCGCATCATCTTCATCATCTTCAGCATCTTCATCATCTTCATCATCTTCTTCATCTTCCCTCATCTTCATCATCTTCATCATCTTCATCATCTTCATCATCTTCATCATCTTCATCATATTTACCATCTTCATCATCTTCATCATATTCACCATATTCATCATCTTCATCGTCTTCATCATCTTCATCATCTTCTTCAGCATCCAGCATACTCATTATCCAGCATCCCCATCATACAGCATCCTCATCATCCAGCACCATCATCATCCAGCATCCTCATCATCCAGCATTCTCATCATCCAGCATCCTCATCATCCAGCATCATCATCATCGGCATCATCGTCATCCAGCATCATCATCATACAGCATCATCATCCAGCAACCTCATCATCCAGTATCTTCATCATCCACCTTCTTCATCATCCATCATCCATTATCCTCATCATACTCATCATCAAGCATCATCATCATCCAGCATCATCATCATCCACTATCATCATCATCATTATCCAGTATTATCATCATCATCCAGTATCCTCATCATCCAGCATCCCCATCATTTAGCATCATCATCATCGAGTATCATCATCATCCAGCATCATCATCATACAAAATCCTCATCATCCAGCATCCTCATCATCCTCATCATCCAGCATCCTCATCATCCAGCATCCTCATCATCCAGCATCATCATCATCCAGCATCATCGTCATCCAGCATCATCATCATCCAGCATCCTCATTATCCATAATCCCCATCATAAAGCATCCTCATCATCCAGCATCCTCATAATGCAGCATCTTGATCATCCAGCATCATCTTCATCATCTTCATCATCTTCATCATCTTCATCATCTTCATCATCTTCATCATCTTCATCATCTTCATCATCTTCATCATCTTCATCATCTTCATCATCTTCATCATCTTCATCATCTTCATCATCTTCATCATATTCAACATCTTCATCATCTTCATCATCTTCATCATCTTCATCATCTTCTGCATCTTCTGCATCTGCATCATCTTCATCATCTTCATCATCTTCTGCATCTGCAACATATTCATCATCTTCATCATCTTCTTCATCTTCCCTCATCTTCATCATCTTCATCATCTTCATCATTTTCATCATCTTCATCATCTTCATCGTCTTCATCATAGTCAGAGCGTAGCCTGTGTACGTTTGTCAGGGCGTAGTTAGGGTACGGCCGTAGTCAGGGCGTAGCCAGTGTATGGTTGTAGTCAGGGCGTAGCCAGTGTACGGTCGTAGTCAGGGCGTAGTTAGGGTACAGCCGTAGTCAGGGCGTAAACAGTGTACGGTCGTAGTCAGGGCGTAGTTAGGGTACGGCCGTAGTCAGGGCGTAGCCAGTGTACGGTCGTAGTCAGGGCGTAGTTAGTGTACAACAGTAGTCAGGGCGTAGCCAGTGTACGGTTGTAGTCAGGGCGTAGTTAGGGTACGGACGTAGTCACGGCGTAGCCAGTTTACGGTCGTAGTCAGGGCGTAGTTAGGGTACAGCCGTAGTCAGGGCGTAGCCAGTGTATGGTCGTAGTCATGGCGTAGTTAGGGTACGGCCGTACTCAGAGCGTGGCCAGTGTACGGTCGTAGTCAGGGCGTAGTTAGGGTACGGCCGTAGACAGGACGTAGGCAGTGCACGGTCGTAGTCAGGGCGTAGTTAGGGTACGGCCGTAGTCAGGGCGTAGCCAGTGTACGGTCGTTTTCAGGGCGTATTTAGGGTACGGCCGTAGTCACGGCGTAGCCAGTGTACGGTCGTAGTCAGGGCGTACCCAGTGTAAGGTTGTAGTCAGGGCGTAGTTAGGATACGGCCGTAGTCAGGGCGTAGTTAGGGTACGGCCGTAGTCTGGGCGCAGTTAGGGTACGGTCGTAGTCAGGGCGTAGCCAGTGTACGGTCGTCGTCAGGGTGTAGCCAGTGTCAGTCGTAGTCAAGGCGTAGTTAGGGTACGGTCGTAGTCAGGGCGTAGCCAGTGTACGGTTGTATTCAGAGCGTAGTTAGGGTACGGCCGTAGTCTGGGCGCAGTTAGGGTACGGTCGTAGTCAGCACGTAGCTAGTGTCAGTCGTAGTCAGGGCGTAGTAAGGGTACGGTCGTAGTCAGGGCGTAGCCAGTGTACGGTCGTAGTCAGGGCGTAGCCAGTGTACGGTCGTAGTCAGGGCGTAGTTAGGGTACGGTCGTAGTCAGGTCGTAGCCAGTGTACGGTCGTAGTCAGGGCGTCATCCAGCATCATCATCCTCATCATCCAGCATCCATATTATGCAGCATCTTCATCATCCAGTATCTTCATCATCCAGCATCTTCATCATCCAGCATCATCCTCATCATCTTCATCATCTTTATCATCTTCATCATCTTCATCCTCTTCATTATCTTCTTCATCTTCATCATCTTCATCATCTTCATCATCTTTATCATCTTTATCATCTTTATCTTTGTCATCGTTTTCATCACCTTCTTCATCTTCCCTCATCTTCATCATCTTCATGATCTTCATGATCTTCATGATCTTCACCATCTTCATCATCTTCATCATCTTCATTATCTTCATCATCTTCTTCATCTTCTTCATCTTTCAGCATCATCATTCAACATACTTATTATACAGCATCCCCATCATACAGCATCCTCATCATCCAGCATCCTCATCATCCAGCATCCTCATCATCCAGCATCCTCATCATCCAGCATCCTCATCATCCAACATCATTATCTTCCAGCATCATCATCATCATCATCATCATCATCCAGCAACATCATCATCCAGCATCATCATCATCATCATCATCATCATCATCTTCATCATCCAGCATCCTCATCATCCAGCATCTTCATCATCCACCTTCCTCATCATCCATCATTCATCATCCTCATCATCCTCATCATCAAGCATCATCATCATCCAGCATCATCATCATCCACTATCATCTTCATCATTATCCAGCATTATCATCATCGTCCAGTATCCTCATCATCCAGCATCCTCATCATTTAGCATCCTCATCATCCAGTATCATCATCATCCAGCATCATCATCATACAGCATACTCCTCATCCATAATCATCATCATAGAGCATCATCATCATCATCCAGCATCCTCATCATCCTCATCATCCAGCATCCTCATCATCCAACATCATCATCGTCCAGCATCATCATCATCAGCATCATGGTCATCCAGCATCATCATCATACAGCATCATCATCATCCAGCAACATCATCATCCAGCATCATCATCATCATCATCATCATCATCTTCATCATCAAGCATCCTCATCATCCAGCATCTTCATCATCCACCTTCCTCATCATCCATCATCCATCATCCTCATCATCCTCATCATCAAGCATCATCATCATCCAGCATCATCATCATTTAGCATCATCATCATCCAGTATCATCATCATCCAGCATCATCATCACACAGCATACTCCTCATCCAGCATCCTCATCATACAGCATCATCATCATCATCCAGCATTCTCATCATCCTCATCATCCAGCATCCTCATCATCCAGCATCCTCGTCATCCAGCAGCATCATCATCCAGCATCCTCATTATCTATAATCCCCATCATAAAGCATCCTCATCATCCAGCATCCTCATAATGCAGCATCTTGATCATCCAGCATTATCTTCATCATCTTCATCATCTTCATCATCTTTATCATCTTCATCATCTTCATCATCTTCATTATCTTCATTATCTTCATCATCTTCATCATCTTCATCATCTTCATCATCTTCATCATCTTCATCATCTTCATAATCTTCATCATCTTCACCATCTTCATCATCCTCTGCATCTGCATCATCTTCATCATTTCCATCATCTTCTGCATCTGCATCATCTTCATCATCTTCATCATCTTCATCATCTTCTTCATCTTCCCTCATCTTCATCATCTTCATCATCTTCATCATTTTCATCATCTTCATCATCTTCATCGTCTTCATCATAGTCAGGGCGTAGCCTGTGCACGTTTGTAGTCAGGGCGTAGTTAGGGTACAGCCGTAGTCAGGGCGTAGCCAGTGTATGGTTGTAGTCAGGGCGTAGCCAGTGTACGGTCGTAGTCAGGGCGTAGTTAGGGTACAGCCGTAGTCAGGGCGTAGCCAGTGTACAGTCGTAGTCAGGGCGTAGTTAGGGAACGGCTGTAGTCAGGGCGTAGCCAGTGTACGGTCGCAGTCAGGGCGTAGTTAGGGTACAACTGTAGTCAGGGCGTAGCCAGTGTACGGTCGTAGTCAGGGCATAGTTAGGGTACGGACGTAGTCACAGCGTAGCCAGTGTACGGTCGTAGTCATGGCGTAGTTAGGGTACAGCCGTAGTCAGGGCGTGGCCAGTGTACGGTCGTAGTCAGGGCGTAGTTACGGAACGGCCGTAGTCAGGGCGTAGGCAGTGCACGGTCGTAGCCAGGGCGTAGTTAGGGTACGGCCGTAGTCAGGGCGTAGCCAGTGTAACTTCGTAGTCAGGTCGTAGCCAGTGCACGGTCGTAGTCAGGGCGTAGGGTACGGCCGTAGTTAAGGTACGGCCGTAGTTAGGGTAAGGCCGTAGTTAGGGTACGGCCGTAGTCAGGGCGTAGCCAGTGTAAGGTCGTAATCAGGGCGTAGTTAGGGAACCGTCGTAGTCAGGGCGTTGCCCGTGTAAGTTCGTAGTCAGGGCGTAGTTAGGGTACGGCCGTAGTCAGGGCGTGGCCAGGGTACGGTCGTAGTCAGGGCGTAGTTAGGGTACGGCCGTAATCAGGGCGTAGCCAGTGTACGGTCATAGTCAGGGCGTAGTTAGCGTACGGCCGAAGTCAGGGCGTAGCCAGTGTACGGTCGTAGTCAGGGCGTAGTTAGGGTACAGCCGTAGTCAGGGCGTAGCCAGTGTACGGTCGTAGTCAGGGCGTAGTTAGGGTACGGCCTTAGTCTGGGCGCAGTTAGTGTACGGTCGTATTTAGAGCGTAGCCAGTGTACGGTCGTAGTCTGGGCGTCATCCAGCATCATCATCCTCATCATCCAGCATCCATATTATGCAGCATCTTCATCATCCAGCATCTTCATCATCCAGCATCTTCATCATCCAGCATCTTCATCATCCAGCATCATCCTCATCATCTTCATCATCTTCATCATCTTCATTATCTTGATTATCTTCTTCATCTTCCTCATCTTCATCAACTTCATCATCTTCATCATCTTCATCATCTTCATCATCTTTATCATCTTTATTATCTTTATCTTTTTCATCATTTTCATCATGTTCATCATCTTCATCATCTTCATCATCTTCATCATCTTCATCATCTTCATCATCTTCATCATCTTCATCATCTTCATCATCTGCATCATCTTCATCATCATCTTCATCATCTTCATCATCTTCATCATCTTCATCATCTGCATCATCTTCATCATCATCTTCATCATCTTCATCATCTTCATTACCTTCTTCATCTTTCCTCATCTTCATCATCTTCATAAGCTTCAATATCTTCATCATCTTCATCATCTTTATCATCATCACCTTCTTCATCATCTTCATCATCTGCATCATCTTTATCATCTTTATCATCTTCATCATCTTCATCATCTTCATCATCTTTATCATCTTCATCATTTTCATCATCTTTATCATCTTCATCATCTTCATGATCTTCACCATCTTCATCATCTTTATCATCTTCATCATCTTCTTCATCATTCAGCATCATCATCCAACATACCCATTAAACAGCATCCCCATCATACAGCATCCTCATCATCCAGCATCCTCATCATCCAGCATCCTCATCATCCAGCAACCTCATCATCCAACATCATCATCGTCCAGCATCATCATCATCAGCATCATCGTCATCCAGCATCATCATCATCCAGCATCATCATCATCCAGCAACATCATCATCCAGCATCATCATCATCATCATCATCATCATCATCATCATCATCATCATCATCCAGCATCCTCATCATCCAGCATCTTCATCATCCACCTTCCTCATCATCCATCATCCTCATCATCCTCATCATCCTCATCATCAAGCATCATCATCATCCAGCATCATCATCTTCCACTATCATCATCATCATTATCCAGCATTATTATCATCATCCAGTATCCTCATCATCCAGCATCCTCATCATTTAGCATCATCATCATCCAGTATCATCATCATCCAGCATCATCATCATACAGCATACTCCTCATCCATCATCATCATCATACAGCATCATCATCATCATCCAGCATCCTCATCATCCTCATCATCCAGCATCCTCATCATCCAGCATCCTCATCATCCAGCATCATCATCATCCAGCATCATCGTCATCCAGCATCATCATCATCCAGCATCCTCATTATCTATAATCCCCATCATAAAGCATCCTCATCATCCATCATCCTCATAATGCAGCATCTTGATCATCCAGCATCATCTTCATCATCTTCATCATCCTTATCATCTTCATCATCTTCATCATCTTCATCATCTTCATCATCTTCATCATCTTCATCATCTTCATCATCTTCATCATCTTCATCATCTTCATCATCTTCATCATCTTAATCATCTTCATCATCTTGATCATCTTCATCATCTTCTGCATCTGCATCATCTTCATCATCTTAATCATCTTCTGCATCTGCATCATCTTCATCATCTTCATCATCTTCATCATCTTCTTCATCTTCCCCCATCTTCATCATCTTCATCATCTTCATCATTTTCATCATCTTCATCATCTACATCGTCTTCATCATAGTCAGGGCGTAGCCTGTGTACGTTTGTAGTCAGGGCGTAGTTAGGGTACGGCCGAAGTCAGGGCGTAGCCAGTGTACGGTTGTAGTCAGGGCGTAGCCAGTGTACGGTCGTAGTCAGGGCGTCATCCAGCATCATCATCCTCATCATCCGGCATCCATAATATGCAGCATCTTCATCATCCAGCATCTTCATCATCAAGCATCTTCATCATCCAGCATCATCTTAATCATCTTCATCATCTTTATCATCTTCATCATCTTCATCATCTTCATCATCTTCATTACCTTCTTCATATACATCATCTTCATCATCTTCATCATCTTCATCATCTTCATCATCTTCATCATCTTCATCATCTTCATCATCTTTATCATCTTTATCATCTTTATCTTTTTCATCATTTTCATCATCTTCATCATCTTCATCATCTTCATCATCATCATCATCTTCATCATCTTCATCATCTTCATCATCTTCATCATCTTCATCATCTTCATCATCTTCATCATCTTCATCATCTTAATCATCTTCATCATCTTAATCATCTTCATCATCTTCACCATCTTCATCATCATCATCTTCATCGCCTTCTTCATCTTCCCACATCTTCATCATCTTCATCAGCTTCATCAGCTTCATCAGCTTCATCATCTTCATCATCTTCATCATCATCACCTTCTTCATCATCTTCATCATCTGCATCATCTTTATCATCTTTATCATCTTCATCATCTTCATCATCTTCATCATTTTCATCATCTTCATCATCTTCATCATCTTCATCATCTTCACCATTTTCATCATCTTCATCATCTTCATCATCTTCTTCATCATTCAGCATCATCATCTAACACACTCATTATACAGCATCCCCATCATACAGCATCCTCATCATCCAGCATCCTCATCATCCAGCATCCTCATCATCCAGCATCCTCATCATCCAACATCATCATCGTCCAGCATCATCATCATCAGCATCATCGTCATCCATCATCATCATCATACAGCATCATCATCATCCAGCAACATCGTCATCCAGCATCATCATCATCATCATCATCATCATCCAGCAACCTCATCATCCAGTATCTTCATCATCCACCTTCTTCATCATCCATCATCCATCATCCTCATCATACTCATCATCAAGCATCATCATCATCCAGCATCATCATCATCCACTATCATCATCATCATTATCCAGTATTATCATCATCATCCAGTATCCACATCATCCAGCATCCCCATAATTTAGCATCATCATCATCGAGTATCATCATCATCCAGCATCATCATCATACAAAATCCTCATCATCCAGCATCCTCATCATCCTCATCATCCAGCATCCTCATCATCCAGCATCATTATCATCCAGCATCATCGTCATCCAGCATCATCATCATCCAGCATCCTCATTATCCATAATCCCCATCATAAAGCATCCTCATCATCCAGCATCCTCATAATGCAGCATCTTGATCATCCAGCATCATCTTCATCATCTTCATCATCTTCATCATCTTCATCATCTTCATCATCTTCATCATCTTCATCATCTTCATCATCTTCATCATCTTCATCATCTTCATCATCTTCATCATCTTCATCATCTTCATCATCTTCATCATATTCAACATCTTCATCATCTTCATCATCTTCATCATCTTCATCATCTTCTGCATCTTCTGCATCTGCATCATCTTCATCATCTTCATCATCTTCTGCATCTGCAACATATTCATCATCTTCATCATCTTCTTCATCTTCCCTCATCTTCATCATCTTCATCATCTTCATCATTTTCATCATCTTCATCATCTTCATCGTCTTCATCATAGTCAGAGCGTAGCCTGTGTACGTTTGTCAGGGCGTAGTTAGGGTACGGCCGTAGTCAGGGCGTAGCCAGTGTACTGTTGTAGTCAGGGCGTAGCCAGTGTACGGTCGTAGTCAGGGCGTAGTTAGGGTACAGCCGTAGTCAGGGCGTAGCCAGTGTACGGTCGTAGTCAGGGCGTAGTTAGGGTACGGCCGTAGTCAGGGCGTAGCCAGTGTACGGTCGTAGTCAGGGCGTAGTTAGGGTACAACAGTAGTCAGGGCGTAGCCAGTGTACGGTTGTAGTCAGGGCGTAGTTAGGGTACGGACGTAGTCACGGCGTAGCCAGTGTACGGTCGTAGTCAGGGCGTAGTTAGGGTACAGCCGTAGTCAGGGCGTAGCCAGTGTATGGTCGTAGTCATGGCGTAGTTAGGGTACGGCCGTACTCAGAGCGTGGCCAGTGTACGGTCGTAGTCAGGGCGTAGTTAGGGTACGGCCGTAGACAGGACGTAGGCAGTGCACGGTCGTAGTCAGGGCGTAGTTAGGCTATGGCCGTAGTCAGGGCGTAGCCAGTGTACGGTCGTTTTCAGGGCGTAGTTAGGGTACGGCCGTAGTCACGGCGTAGCCAGTGTACGGTCGTAGTCAGGGCGTACCCAGTGTATGGTTGTAGTCAGGGCGTAGTTAGGATACGGACGCAGTCAGGGCGTAGTTAGGGTACGGCCGTAGCCAGGGCGTGGTTAGGGTACGGTCAGGGCGTAGCGTAGGGTACAATTAGGGCGTAGCGTAGGGTACGGTCAGGGCGTAGCCAGTATACGGTCGTAGTCAGGGCGTAGTTAGGGTACAGCCGTAGACCGGGCGTAGCCAGTGTACGTTCGTAGTCAGGGCGTAGTTAGGGTACGGCCGTAGTCTGGGCGCAGTTAGGGTACGGTCGTAGGCAGGGCGTAGCCAGTGTACGGTCGTAGTCAGGGCATAGTTGGGGTACGACCGTAGTCTGGGCGCAGTTAGGATACAGTCGTAGTCATGGCGTAGCCAGTGTACGGTCGTAGTCAGGGCGTAGCCAGTGTACGGTCGTAGTCAGGGCGTAGTTAGGGTACGGTCGTAGGCAGGGCGTAGCCAATGTACGGTCGTATTCAGAGCGTAGTTAGGGTACGGCCGTAGTCTGGGCGAAGTTAGGGTACGGTCGAAGTCAGGGCGTAGCTAGTGTCAGTCGTAGTCAGGGCGTAGTTAGGGTACGGTCGTAGTCAGGGCGTAGCCAGTGTACGGTCATAGTCAGGTCGTAGCCAGTGTACGGTCGTAGTCAGGGCGTAGTTAGGGTACGGCCGTAGTCTGGGCTCAGTTAGGGTACGGTCGTAGTCCGAGCGTAGCCAGTATACGGTTGTAGTCAGGGCGTCATCCAGCATCATCATCCTCATCATCCAGCATCCATATTATGCAGCATCTTCATCATCCAGCATCTTCATCATCCAGCATCTTCATCATCCAGCATCATCTTCATAATCTTCATCATCTTTATCATCTTCATCATCTTCATCATCTTCATTATCTTCTTCATATACATCATCTTCATCATCTTCATCATCTTCATCATCTTCTGCATCTGCATCATCTTCATCATCTTCATCATCTTCTTCATCTTCCATCATCTTCATCATCTTCATCATCTTCATCATCTCCATAATCCTCATCATCTTCATCATCTTCATCATCTTCATCATCTTCATCATCTTCATCATCTTCATCATCTTCATCATCTTCATCATCTTCATCATCTTCATCATCTTCATCATCTTCATCATCTTCATCATATTCAACATCTTCATCATCTTCATCGTCTTCATCATCTTCATCATCTTCTGCATCTTCTGCATCTGCATCATCTTCATCATCTTCATCATCTTCTGCATCTGCATCATCCTCATCATCTTCATCATCTTCTTCATCTTCCTTCATCTTCATCATCTTCATCATCTTCATCATTTTCATCATCTTCATCATCTTCATCGTCTTCATCATAGTCAGAGCGTAGCCTGTGTACGTTTGTAGTCAGGGCGTAGTTAGGGTACGGCCGTAGTCAGGGCGTAGCCAGTGTACGGTCGTATTCAGAGCGTAGTTAGGGTACGGCCGTAGTCTGGGCGCAGTTAGGCTACGGTCGTAGTCAGGGCGTAGCTAGTGTCAGTCGTAGTCAGGGCGTAGTTAGGGTACGGTCGTAGTCAGGGCGTAGCCAGTGTAGGTCGTAGTCAGGGCGTAGCCAGTGTACGGTCGTAGTCAGGGCGTAGTTAGGGTGCGGTCGTAGTCAGGTCGTAGCCAGTGTACGGTCGTAGTCAGGGCGTAGTTAGGGTACGGCCGTAGTCTGGGCTCAGTTAGGGTACGGTCGTAGTCAGAGCGTAGCCAGTGTACGGTCGTAGTTAGGGCGTCATCAAGCATCATCATCCTCATCATCCAGCATCCATATTTAGCAGCATCTTCATCATCCGGCATCTTCATCATCCAGCATCTTCATCATCCAGCATCATCTTCATCATCTTCATCATCTGTATCATCTTCATCATCTTCATCAACTTCAACATCTTCATCATCTTCATCATCTTCATCATCTTCATCATCTTCATCATCTTCATCATCTTTATCATCTTTATCATCTTTATCATCTCCATCATCTTCATCATCTTCATCATCTTCATCATCTTCATCATCTTCATCATCATCTTCATCATCTTCATCATCTTCATCATCTTCATCATCTTCATCATCTTCACCATCTTCATCATCTTCATCATCTTCATCATCTTCTTCATCTTCATCATCTTCATCATCTTCATCATCTTCTTCATCTTCATCATCTTCATCATCTTCATCATCATCATCTTCTTCATCATCTTCATCATCTTCATCATCTTTATCATCTTTATCATCTTCATCATCTTCATCATTTTCATTATCTTCATCATCTTCATCATCTTCTTCATCTTCCCTCATCTTCATCATCTTCATCATCTTCATCATTTTCATCATCTTCATCATCTTCTTCGTCATCCAGCATCATCATCCAACATACTCATTATACAGCATCCCCATCATACAGCAAACTCATCATCCAGCATCCTCATCATCCAGCATCCGCATCATCCAGCATCCTCATCATCCAACATCATCATCGTCCAGCATCATCATCATCAGCATCATCGTCATCCAGCATCATCATCATACAACATCATCATCATCATCATCATCCAGCATCCTCATAATCCAGCATTCTCACCATCCAGCATCATCATCATCCAGCATCTTCATCATCCACCTTCCTCATCATCTATCATCCATCATCCTCATCATCCTCATCATCAAGCATCCTCATTATCCAGCATCATCATCATCCAACATCATCATCATCCACTATCATCATCATCATCCAGCATCACCATAATCCATCATCTTCATCCAGCATTATCATCATCATCCAGTATCCTCATCATCCAGCATCCTCATCATTTAGCATCATCATCATCCAGCATCTTCATCATCCAGCATCATCATCAAACAGCATCATCATCAAACAGCATCATCATCATCCAGCATCCTCATCATCCTCATCATCCAGCATCCTCATCATCCAGCATCCTCATCATCCAGCATCCTCATCATCCAGCATCACATCCAGCTTCATCATCATCCAGCATCATCATCATCCAGCATCATCATCATCCAGCATCCTCATTATCCAGAATCCCCATCATACAGTATCCTCATCATCCAGCATCCTCATCATCCAGCATCCTCATCATCCAGCATCCTCATCATCCAACATCATCATCGTCCAGCATCATCATCATCAGCATCATCGTCATCCAGCATCATCATCATGCTTTGGATGATGACCCCATATACAACCTGACCCCATATAGGACGATTATATGGGGTCAGGTTGTGAAAATGGCTACTACTATCGAATTATATGTGTAAAATATCCCATACACTCACAAAATCGCTACTCACGACCCGGGTGTCAACTCCTGTCACAGGGGTTAATTTGGAAATTTACTCATGCATGGGGTGTCATTGTTAATGCTTCGCTATGTCCCATGTCAGACACCTGCGTGGTGTGTCAGTGCCGACCACCATCGCATTGTGTGTTCGTCACCGCTGCATGGGGTGTCGAGGTTTCGCAATACTCATGCGGGGGTGTCGATTGACGCCTCAGCCGGGCGTATTGCGGGAGTTCGTTCGCCACTGGAAGAAGCGTAACGTCACCGCTGCATGGGGTGACGAGTTGTCGCAATACTCATGCGGGGAGTGCCGAATGACGCCTCAGCCGGGCGTATTGCAGGAGTTCGTTCACCACTGGGAGAGGTGTGACGGTCGCCGCTGCTCGGGGTGTCGTGACGTAGACGCACGCAGACAGCGGCACGGCGTTGGCTGCGCGCGCACATTACCGCCGGCCGGCCGCGCCGCCGCGCCCGCGCAGTTACGCCGCGGGCTTAGCCGCGGCAGGTTGTTCACGAGTGCGTGCGTCGACCGTTGTCAGTTTTCAAGTTACCGTTGAGTTCTGAAAGGCTGTCAATCGTGCTGTCGTGATCGGAGTTATAAGTACCTAATTGTGAGTTGTCAGTGCGTTCTTTATTGCGTTCTTTTGATCTTAGAAATGCAGTTAGTTGTGACTTTGTGATCGATAAACATTAGGTATGATAGCGTCTATATGTTTCGTGCCCCCCCCCGTCACAACCAATTGTATTGCTTATCCGGTCGGAGCTGCACCGGCCAAGCTTCTATAAACATATGAATATACGTAGCTGACAGTTGATCCATAGTAACTAGGATGATTTGTGAGTATGCTTGATGATGCTGATTTGTGAGTATGCTTGATGATGCTGGTTTGTGATGCTGATGTTGATACATGGATCTGTTTACAATATTTAACAGTTTTGTTAATGCAATGGTTTTGCAACGGAAATTTACTAATTTGTAGTTGCTCAGATTGGGAAGGTTGGCGCGATTGGCCAGTCAGGTCAGAGTGCTCAGATTGGCATGCGTCTTGCAAGTTGCGTCACGTCTCTGAGCCGGCTGCCGCCCGCCATGCGTCTACGTCACGACACCCCAAGCAGCGGCGACCGTTACACCTCTCCCAGTGGTGAACGAACTCCTGCAATACGCCCGGCTGAGGCGTCAATCGACACCCCCCGCATGAGTATTGCGACACCTCGACACCCCATGCAGCGGTGACGTTACGCCTTTCCCAATGGTAAACGAACTCCCGCAATACGCCCGGCTGAGGCGTCAATCGACACCCCACGCATGAGTATTGCGACACCTCGACACCCCATGCAGCGGTTATCAAGTTACTGATAGTAGATAGTTCCTTTTGGCATGTTTTACTTCGTCATAGGCGTATCCAGGATCCAAACTGGGGAGGCGCAAGACCTATTGATAAGTATATTATCCGCTAGTATGATACTAACTAGTCACCCGTGACTATTTCACTTACAACTTCAATTCACATTGCTTACCCCATTTTTACTCTACTTTGACTCGCCTATTATATAATCGTTATTATTATCGTTCGTAGAGTACCCTGTGGTGCGTGTTTCATCCAAAAACTGCAGTATGATATGTCATTGTAGTCCCATGCATCTTAGTTTCTTTGCAATAATATGACCCCCTTTCTTCCATTCCTGAGCGCGCCTCTGAAAAAAACTGTATTCCCTCTCGTGGCCTCATATGTGCATATAACATTATAATATAACCGTCTATTGCGTCGTAAACGCTGGAATATCGTCATCAGCATGCCAGTCACCCCTTTTGCATGTGCCTGAACACGCCCCTGCAACTTTATATGTCATACATTATGCAAATAATGGAAGGAGAAGCTACCTTTTACGTCTTGATAGCTATAAATGCCTCTTACATCGCTCTATTGGCTTCCTGCTAAGCATTGAATACTTCCTGGAAACCCCCCTTTCCAAGCGCCTGAAACAGCCTCTGCCATGCAATTTCTATGATATTTCATTAAAATAAACCAATTTGCACTTGTTGCAATCACCGTAAACCGATGTAACTCCTTCATACTGGAGGCAGTTAGGAAGAAACCGTGAAGATCGCATTTCCGTATTATCGCTAAATGTCGCCGCCGAACCCTCCCAAAACCGTGCCCTGGATCCGCCTCTGTTCAAGTTAAGAACTCAAAGTTTTGACTCCATATGTGACAATATATTTTGGGAAATGTCCAAAAATTTCATGGGCTTGCTTCCAGCCGTTCTGGAGATATCTGCGAAAAACATGAGGGGGGGGGGCGGAATCCACCCCTCAGTTACAAATAGGGTTAAGGAATAAAGAACGCACTTGTTCCTTATCGAAAACCACGAGTATGGAGGAAAACAATTCGGGTCTGATTGCTTTTGTCTAAATCCATCCAGTTTGGAACCAGACCCGATTCAATCCATTACTTTCTTCAAGGTGAATTCCTGTCCCGATCAAAGAATAGCCACCAGATGCAGCGTTGTTCCTGGCTAATACAAACACGTTGCATGTGAGACAGTTAAGGAATCAAGAAAGCACTCGTTCCTTATCGAAAACCATGAGTATGGAGGAAAACAATTCGGGTCTGATTGGGTTTGTCTAAATCCATCCAATCTGGATCCAGACCCGATTAAATCCATCTTAGAAGTCTTAACGCCCCCTCTAACTCGGCTCCTATGGGGAATAGGCGGAATCCCAACACCGTTCGATAGCTCGTCAAAAATCATGTTGAAACTGTTTCGATCATTTTTTGACTGAGGTTGATTGAGGTTACCAGAGGTCCAAAGGTCAGATTTTCCCATGTTAGGACTTTTCTCCAGAAACTCCGAAATATCTCGGGAAGTATGATAGCCAGGAAGGAACTATTTTTTTTTATAATGCAATCGTATTTGGTGTTCTCAAATTCTTAGCTCTGGGCCTCGTTTCATGTCGTTTCATTCAATACATGTTTTCATAAGTATTGAATAGTGATAATATCGTCTAAATCAGTAATTTATTTCTTGGAATGTATAATATACTAAGACTTCTATACCAAAACTTCTCAATAACTTATCAGAAACTTTTCAGCCCAAAAAATCCTTCGTGAACAAGGCTATTACGTTAGCAAGATCCGTTGCAAAAGAACCGAGCTGCCTCCAGTTCCGTGGTCCCCCGACGAATTCACGGCCGTGTGGCCTAATGGATAAGGCGCCTGACTTCGAATCAGGAGATTGCAGGTTCGAGTCCTGCCACGGTCAAACAGTCTTCATGTTTACCTGTTTTGACATAGGAATGTTCCCTGTCCCGATCAAAGAAAAGCTACCAGATTCAGCGTTGTTGCTGGATAATAAAAACACGTTGCATGAAGGACAATTAAAGAATAAAGAACGCACTCGTTCCTTATCGAAAACCAAGAGTATGGAGGAAATCATTTCGGGTTGGTTGCCTTTTGTCTACATCCATCCAGTCTGGATCCAGACACGATGTCTCTTTTTCCAGACACGATCCAGACACGATTCAATCCATGACTTTCTTCAAGGTGAATTCAAAGCAATTCAAATCGTTATCATACTGATATAATTAATGGTATTTAGTCAACCCGCGCCTTGCCGGTGCACGGCGCCACTTTCACCGTGCCGGGGGGAGAGAGGTGGAGAGGGGGCTGCAGTCTGAACGCCCCTCTCTTACTCGGCTCCTATGGAGAGTAGGCGGAATCCAAACACCGTTCGATAGCTTGTCAAAAATAATGTCCACACTTATTAGGTAATTTTTTGGCTGTGGTCAATATTGAGGTTACCAGAGGTCATCAAAGGTCAGATTTTCCAATGTTATGACTTCTAACCCCGAAATATCTCGGGAACTATAATAGCCAGGAAGGAACGAAAATCGCAAACAAAAGTACTTGAAAGAGCGATCGCATTTGGTGTCCTCAAATTATTCCTCCGGTCAATATTTTAGATTACAGAGGTCATCAAAGGTCAACAAGGCTATTTTTGGCAAAAACAAGTTTTGCGTTAATATATGTTTATGCAATCTAGATAGGGGAATAAGCTTCACGTCATCGTGTTTGTCTCGTCAAGGCGCTTCGAAACATGCCCAACGCAAGTGGTTTAGGTCAAATTCAAAATTTAACCTCAGGTCAAGGGCATCCAAGGTCATATGACAGTCCAGGTGGGTGACAATGCACATATTCGGACGCAGCTTGACGACATAAACACAGGGGTATTGGTATCACATCTGTATCTATATTCAATAAAAAGTTATTGACAAACACGTGTGGATGAACTCAGATGACCTCAGATGACCTTGTAAGAGTGAATGAGCAAATATTGTATCTGCGTCATAAAGAATGACCTATTATCACATGATCCGGAAAGAAATGGCCTGATCTGATGCGCCTTATTTGAATAGCAAGCATTTGCAAAGGTTCCCATTGACTTACAATGGGGAGGTCAAGTGATCGATCTGACCTTAGGTCACCGACATATACAAAATTCAAGATAAAGGAATTGTAGGTACTTATGGCCTTATCAAATCCTGTAAGCTTGGAATCTATCGGACACAAACTGTGGCTGTGGCACGACCGCAAATCTTTTTGGAGATGGGGCCACGTGATCTGGCCTGGTAACCTGACCTGAAATGACCTCAATGACCTAAGTTTAAGAATTTCACAAAATTAAGGTAATGTATGCGAGAACACCTGTACGTACCGCCGTTTTTCAGCTATCCTCGAAAAAAAATATTAGTGGGCGTCCAAACACACCCTCCCCCCCCCCCCCCCCCCACCGGCACGGTGCGGGTTAATATGTATAACATTTTCATAATCATGAAAGGTAACAATGGCGCCGATAAATAGCTGTTATCGTGCAGCTTAAATTGTCATGACAAAAATACGCAAAAAGATAGCAATAGATGAATGTAATCTTTCCAGAAGCAAAGGGTGCACATGGTAATGGAAACATTATTTGAAATATATTGTGTCACTCAAATATATTTACAGGATTTAAGAAATTCTGGTGTGAAGTTGTGAGCCAAGTTAATAATCATTTTGTTGCATGAATGAAGTTCCTCTTTCCATTGGCCATTTAAGCAAAACCTAAATTGCCAATGATTTAGTTGCACGGTAGCCATATATTCCGATTTCATGTAAAATATCACGTACACTGAAACGGTTACCTATATCCATCCATCCACTCCTGTACTTTTTCAATTTTGTATGGTATTGACAAAAGTTTCAACAGAGTTAACCCTATTTGTAACAGGCTCCTGGCTACCCCTATTTGTAACAGGGGGGGGGGGGGGGCGGATTCCAACGCCCCCCCGGAGATCTCGAGATCTTCCCGTCCGATTTTCAAAAATAAAACAATGTTTGGTTCCTCTGAACACCATCTACATTTCTAAATAATAAAAAAATACAAATTTTGGATAGGGGGGCAACAGGGGGGCAAAAACTACAAATTTTAGTGGTATTTTTGATCCGACATAGCTTTCATGTTTATCTACCGATTTGAACACAACTAATAGGAAACGATAGAGATTGAATTGGAAATTGATTTATGACGGTGACGTTTGAAAATTCAAAAATCATAGGCGTGTGCAGGTCACTCAATATGGGGGTGAAGTAAATGTTAATAAAACCATTTTTTGATGTTGTTTTTTTGATAAATGAAATGGTATGTGATTGTGACATTAGACAAAACAGTTATACATCATATTTTGTTTTGCCATAGGCGGTACCAGGTTAGTGAAAAAGGGAGGTAAATTGGAGAGAAAAAATTAACCGCAGACAAGTTGCTACCCAGCACTATAAATATGTTACTGATCGTAGATAGTTCCTTTTTGCATGTTGTACTTCATCATAGGCGTATCCAGGATCCAAACTGGGGCGGCGCAAGACATTTCGAAAAGTATATTATCCGCTATTATGGTACTAACTAGTCAACAGTGACTATTTTACTTACAACTTCAATTGACATTGCTTACCCCCCTTTTTACCCTACCTGGACTCGCCTATTATCCTATAATCGTTCGTAGAGTAGCCTGTGGTGCGTGTTTCATCCGAAAACTGCAGTATGTTATGTCATTGTACGCCCATGCCTCTTAGTTTCCTTGCAATAATATGACTCCCTTTCTTCCATTCCTGAGCGCGCCTCTGCTAAAAATGACTTTATTCCCTTTTATGGCCTCATATGTGCATATATCATTATAAGCTAAACGTATATTGCGCCGTTATCGCTGGCATATCGTCATCTCCATGCCAGTCACCCCCCTTTTCATGTTCCTGAACACGCCCCTGAAACTCTATATGTAATAAATTATGCAAATAATGGAAGCAGGAGCTATCTTTTACATCTTGATAGCTATAAATGCCCCTTACATTGCTCTATTGGCTTCCCGCCAAGCATTGAATACTTCCTGGAACCCCCCCCCCTTTTCAAGCCCCTGAAACCGCCTCTGCCATGCAATTTTTATGATATTTCATTAACATCAACTAATTTGCACTTGTTGCAATTACCGTAAACCGATGTAACTCATTTATACTTGATGCAGTTGGGAAGAAACCGTGAAGATCGCATTTACGTATTATTGCCAAATGTTGCCTCCGAACCCACCCAAAACTGGGCCCTGGAACCGCCTCTGTTCAGGTTAAGAACTCAAAATTTTGACTCCAAATGCGGTATTCAATTCTATGAAAAGTCCGAAAATTTAATGGGCCTCCTCCCCATGAAAATATTGGAAATATTGACCTTTTGATTTCTTTGTTCTGCATTATCTTATGACACATGTGTGATATTAAACTGATCGCGTCTCAATTTAAAAGTGAAATAACAACTTTTGCTCTTTCGATAATTAAATATTTGGAAATGTACATATATATTGTTGTTTTTTTAAAACTGGATGCTATGACTGAGCATGGGGGTGAAGTAAAAGCGTAATAAAACAATTTTTTGATGTTGTTTTTTTGATAAATGAAATGGTATGTGATTGTGACATGTTGTGACAACCTTCGGCTTACTGCCCTACTAGAGAAAGGGCCAAACTTCGCTCTCTCACGACGTATTAACACTCAAACCATAAAAGACGCTGAAGTAGGTCTTGAAAGGGTGGCATTTGTTATACGCTGGAAAGAGGAAATCGAAGAGAAAAATAAGAATAAGATCCAGGTTAACACGTCACAACAACAGACACAACAGAAACCTGATAGTAAGATCACACTCAGACCACGATTCAGTGACACCGATACAAAACAAGCACCTCAGGCTAACCCAGTCACAGAACACGCTCTCAAAAAACTAAAACAGAAAGTAATGGGACTATACAGTCATCACCGACGAACAACAAACCACAATCATACTAAAGACGACCTATCAGCACTCACAGAGCTACAAAAAGACAACAATCTCATCATTAAACGGTCTGATAAATGTAAAGGCTTGGTGCTAATGGACAAAAAGGAATACATATACACAAAACAGAAGCAATAGTAAAGGACTATCATCCAGTGCCTAAAAACCCAACCAAAAAACTTGATGCGGAAACTTCCAATCTCATAAAAGTAACATTAGAAGGAAAACTCCCTGATAAAACAATCCAAGCTATCAAACCAACTGAATCTCGCACTGCTGAACTATATGGCCTACCGAAAACCCATAAAGTCAACGCCCCAATGAGACCTATCGTATCAGCATGTGGTGACCCCATCAACAAACTCTCATGGCTTCTAGAACGAATCATTACCCAACTCTTGGTGTTCGTCCCTGCTCATTTGACCAACACATATGACTACCTGAACCATCTGAAATCACAATTCCCATCTGGATTCCCAAAAGGTGCCATCGCTTTCACGGTGGACGTAAACAATTTATACGGCAACATCCCTACTGCTGAAGCGATTGAGTCGACGATAAAAATGATCCGAACACATTCATCTAAAGTAGATCTTCTTGGACTTACAATCCCTGACATCCAACGACTCTTAGAACATTGCCTGAGCAATAATTACGTGCGCTTTGGTAAAAATATATATCAACAAACAAAAGGTGTAGCTATGGGTAGCCGCATAGCACCCCCTCTAGCCATTCTCTTCATGAATACAGTAGAATCTCTTATGCTCACTACGAACACACTTCAACCAACTACATACCTTAGATATATAGACGACATATTTGGTATATGGACTCATGGCTCAAAAACTTTAGACGAATACTTCTACTTCATAAATGGTTTCCATCCAGCATTGAAATTCAGCATAGAACGCTCAGATCATTCACCACACAAACAGATCCCTTTCTTAGATACTCTCTTAACAGTACAACAATCTGGACTCTACACCACATAACTATATATAAAACCTATGGCAGCACCTATCATTCTTCATTTTACATCTAGCCATCCCATGCAAACCAAACGAGCTATAGTACACTCGCAATCATTGAGAGCTATACGGGTTAGGATCTGACAAAGCGGCACAGGACAGGGGTTTAAAGAAAATAACAGATCTGTTCATATCTAATGGATACCCACCTCAGCTTATTAAGCACATACAAAACTCAGCCAGGTATAAGCGAAAACAACCTCACGTCAAAAACAACACCACTTTCGTTTCACTTCCTTACATTGACGAGACACTGACACGTAAGATCAACGCAGCAGCGAAATCATCTGACCTCAACATCCGAGTGGCATGGAATAGTGGCCCGACACTTACCAAGAAACTTATACGATCTGCGCTAGAACCCCCATCCTGCCCAAGGGGAAACCGTAAATCGTGTAGCACTTGCGAAGCTGGGGTAAAAGGCAAATGTCACACTAAGAACGTAGTGTACCAAATTACCTGTACACTCTGTAAAGATACTTATGTGGGCAAAACAAGACGGATGCTAAGAACTCGATTTATGGAGCGCTTAGGCGATGCTAGGAATAAGAGAAAAGGTACCGACTTAGGCGATCATGTTTTAGAAGCACACCCCAACACACAGACAAAGAATGACGACTACGAGATCAAAATCATACACACCGGTAAGGATGAGGCCAACCTAAGAATCACTGAATCAATTGAGATTAGAAATCAAAAGCCAGCTTTAAACAAGAATACGTCATCATGGCGGTTACTCCACCCTGTCCCATACTCATCAACCAGTTAGAGGTTTCTTTCTTAATAGTGTATACGTTTGAACCGTCGTTAGGGAGACATGATATTGCATCTGTGTATCAATTGAGTATGTTTGTATTATATAGATGCATGTATGAGCGTGTGTGTGTGTGTGTGTTTATGTATGCTCGTAATGTCGTTAAAGCCCGCAGATGTTTGGCTGCGGTATGTTCTTTAAATTTTAGGTTCCTTTAGAGTATGTTCGTAATATCGTTTTAACCCACAAATGTTTGGCTGCTGTATGTTTTAAAATTTTCAGTTCCTTTAGAGTTTTGTCACGTTCCGCCGTCACGTTCTGGTGTCTTTTCGATCGACCTGCTTATTCCGTCTTGGCTATTTTTCCGTGGCACATTTTGTTATTACTGTATCTGATGAAGTTCCGTGAACGAAATATCATATAATTCTTAACTTTGTTTTATCTTTTTGAAATATCAATGAGCATCAGGCTAATTATAATCTCTCTTTACATATATATTATTATACATGGCGACGATATACATGATCCTTCTCTATATATGGCGCGGCATATCTGCTGCTTTCCTTCTTGTGAAGGCATTGCTCTTTTAAAGGCAAACAAATCGCCGACATGTAATGGGTCGACGTTGGGTGCATAAATTAACCTCCAATTTCATTACCACTTTTTCCATTGTTTGTTGATTGTTTTGGAAAAGATGTTCCTTTTATGAATAAGCATTATATTATATACAGCCAGAGACAAAACTATACAAAACTCCTAATGTTGAAAATGTATGAACCATTATGAGTTATGACAATTGTTTTAAACAGTGAGGGTCGGACGAGGGTCGTTGGGTGCATAAGTTAACTGCTAATTCGGTTGCCCTTGTATTCAGTGTTTGTTGATTTTTCAGGTCAGTAGGGCAAATAATCACGATAAACAGAGTGGAAGGCATATTTTATATAGCATTACGTCAAATAGCAATATTGGATTTCGGTTATCACCGAAATTCGTTACGAAGTACTTGAGAGGTACCGGTCGTTAAAAGTGTGGAACGTTTATCATCTTTAACTTGAAATATCTTTCAGTAGGAAGGTATATATCCATTATGTAATACATTTACAATATATTTTTGTCTCGCCTGTCCATTTCAAGTGGTAACTCCATTTTTGATGGAAAAGGTCATTATTTCCTTTTAAAATACCTATTTCTTTTCTTTTAGTTTTTTGTTTTTTTTGTTTTTTTGATAGTTTTTTAGTTTTTAACCCCAGCAATCCAAAAAAACTGATTTTATGGGAAAAGTTCCACAAAATCAATGTTTTCGAAGATATTAAAAAACGGAATATATATCGGCTAACCAAGTATGGTCGATACCCAAACCAAATTTAAAACCAATATCTTTATTTTTGACTGACTTATGGCTCCCTAAGTATGAACAACTCATGACATCATTTTTTAAATTGCATTGCTTGCTTTTAGTAACGAGATACAGACACATAAATGCAACCATTGTATTTCTGAGACCCAACTGGTCTAGACACATGCCTTTTTATTTACATTAATCAATTTCAAATGTTGACCTTACGTGACCTGACCTTGACCTAAACTTCACCTAAGGACGATTATATGGGGTCAGGTTGTGAAAATGGCTACTACTATCGAATTATATGTATAAAATATCCCATACACTCACAAAATCGCTACTCACGACCCGGGTGTCAACTCCTGTCACAGGGGTTAATTTGGAAATTTACTCATGCATTGGGTGTCATTGTTAATGCTTCGCTATCTACACCCATGTCAGACACCTGCGTGGTGTGTCAGTGCCGACCACCACCGCATTGTGTGTTCGTCACCGCTGCATGGGGTGTCGAGGTTTCGCAATACTCATGCGGGGGTGTCGATTGACGCCTCAGCCGGGCGTATTGCGGGAGTTCGTTCGCCACTGGAAGAAGCGTAACCTCACCGCTGCATGGGGTGACGAGGTGTCGCAATACTCATGCGGGGAGTGCCGATTGACGCCTCAGCCGGGCGTATTGCAGGAGTTCGTTCACCACTGGGAGAGGTGTGACGGTCGCCGCTGCTCGGGGTGTCGTGACGTAGACGCACGCAGACGGCGGCACGGCGTTGGCTGCGCGCGCACATTACCGCCGACCGGGCGCGCCGCCGCACCCGCGCAGTTACGCCGCGGGCTTAGCCGCGGCAGGTTGTTCACGAGTGCGTGCGTCGACCGTTGTCAGTATTCAAGTTGCCGTTGAGTTGAGAAAGGCTGTCAATCGTGCTGTCGTGATCGGAGTTATAAGTACCTAATTGTGAGTTGTCAGTGCGTTCTTTATTGCGTTCTTTTGATCTTAGAAATGTAGTTAGTTGTGACTTTGTGATCGATAAACATTAGGTATGATAGCGTCTATATGTTTCGTGCCCCCCCCCCCCCCCCCGTCACAACCAATTGTATTGCTTATCCGGTCGGAGCTGCACCGGCCAAGCTTCTATAAACATATGTATATACGTAGCTGACAGTTGATCCATAGTAACTATGATGATTTGTGAGTATGCTTGATGATGCTGATTTGTAAGTATGCTTGATGATGATGGTTTGTGATGCTGATGTTGATACATGGATCTGTTTACAAGAATTAACAGTTTTGTTAATGCAATGGTTTTGCAACGGAAATGTACTAATTTGTAGTTGCTCAGATTGGAAAGGTTGGCGCGATTTGCCAGTCAGGTCAGAGTGCTCAGATTGGCATGCGTCTTGCAAGTTGCGTCACGTCTCTGAGCCGGCTGCCGCCCGCCATGCGTCTACGTCACGACACCCCAAGCAGCGGCGACCGTTACACCTCTCCCAGTGGTGAACGAACTCCTGCAATACGCCCGGCTGAGGCGTCAATCGACACCCCCGCATGAGTATTGCGACACCTCGACACCCCATGCAGCGGTGACGTTACGCCTTTCCCAATGGTAAACGAACTCCCGCAATACGCCCGGCTGAGGCGTCAATCGACACCCCACGCATGAGTATTGCGACACCTCGACACCCCATGCAGCGGTTATCAAGGGTGTTCCGTTAAACCTATACACCCCATGCAGCGGCGATCACGGTTGTTCCGGTACACCTCCCTGGGTGCTAAACAAAACACCTTCCAGGCGACGTATTTTAGGTTGTGTGGGCATCACACGGGCAAGGGGTGTTGACACCCTGCGCAGGTGTTTATTTTTTGTGAGTGTAGAACATGTGTCGCATGCCTTTCGTAGACCTCTTGGCAATAGTGACATTTTGTGACCCGACATTGACCTTCACCATTGCTTACAATCTCACTTTCGCTTATGCGGGAGATGTATTATACTTTTGAGGCAACTTTGTCCGATAATGTTCCCAATCTAAGGCTTTGAATGGAGGGTATGGCCCATCAACATACCTCGATTTTGACCTTTGACCTGGCCGTGACCTGACATGCAGACATGTACCAGTATCCCAGGCATCTTAACCTTTGAATCGAGATTCTGACAATGATCAAGATGTTTGGCTGAAAACACTTAAAGTTCACCTTCCAGCACTATATTTGCTGAGCGGACGTATCCTCACATCGCAAATATTCCGCGACCACTGCCGCGCCCGCTCGCCACACGCTCCACCCCCGCGCCAGCCAGCCGGCTGCCGCGCTCGCGACCGGTTAGGTCACGTGACCTGTGCCTTAAGGGCAGCTACCTCAAGGGTCGTCCGTAATTAACGAACAGTAGGCGGCGGCAGTCACAAACCGATGTTCAAGGCACAAGATGATACAGCACTAATGTGTGATGCAACTTGTTGCGTCTAGCTTGCTCCTTTGTTTCTGAGCCTGTTTTGTTTATTCAAGTAACACAATGCTAATAAATAAGCCCAGGATCTTTATTGGGATCCTGGATCCTGGATCCAAGATCCCGCCAAAAATCCCGGGCTATTCTCACGGTGTTCTGATACTTTGATCAACGGAAAAAAACTTACATGTCAAGAAGTTTGTAAGGAGCAATAAGTTGCAATGCGCCTAAGTGCTATAGCGCATTGTCCTTTGCCACAATCCGCATTCAACGCCTGGGGGCATGGACCATGTTCATGAAATGTGACCTTATTTTGACAATTTCAGATATTTTTACATGCGTCTCATTGAGAGCTTTCGATTGATGCCTTGTACGTCTCGCTGCGATTAATGGTTCAGAAGATAACGAGGGGCAGAACCCAAACGAGGTTTCCAAACGAGCATAACGAGGGGGCAGACCAAGGGCCCCTCAGGCCGACTGTGGGCCCCTCAGGCAGGCCGAAGGCCATATCACGCCGACCAAGTGTCATCTTAGGACGACCGAGGACCTCTCAGGCCGATCGAGGGCCCCTCAAACCGACTGTAAGCCCCCCAGGCCGAATCTGTGCCCTCTAAGGCCCTTGCCATTTATGATTGTAAATGATGAGGTGTATACCACGGTGGGCGAAAAAGAATCTAGGACGTGTCGTCGGAAGCAGATATAAAATACCACCTCGAAAGATTTAATTAACGATCACAAGAAATCAATTTGGATATTTTGTTTAACCTGCGAGTTACTGGGGTGTATTTCATAACGCGACTTACTGAGGGGGGGGGGGGGAGGGGGGGGGGGGGGTACTATTTCCCCCCCCCCCCCCTCTGACCTTCGGAACTACTGGATCGAATGTAAAAATTCAAACGGAATTCGATAGCCCTGGAAATTTATCGAGGGAAACATAATATTGTTGACCTCGGGGTCACCGATGACGTCACAGGTCAGGTCAAGTACAAAATGTTTGGTCGTGTCAAAAGGTCTCGATGGATGGAATTGTCGCGCAAAATTGCGATATTAAACGCATAAGCTGTCGATAAATCGGTATGATTCGTGTGTCTGACACTTCTAAGTAACTTTCTAAGCTGTTTATGACCTTGGGTCAGGTCAAGGTCATCCGAGGTCACGAGGTCAAACTGCAGGTTACGGTCATTAGGCGTTGTAACACATGTTTATGGTTTTTTTTTTCGTCTAGAACGCGAGAAAAGACCTTAGAACATTGTTTGTTCCATATAAATAGAAGTAAAAAACAAAAATGGAAATGCGTTTTTTATGCATAGTAATGTTGTGAAAGTGGTCGATTTTTGTCCTTTAAATGTCATAACTCGGACATTTTTTAAAGATATCGACTTCAAATTTGGTACATATATTCACCGCACACGTCTCGATCACATATATTCCGTTTTGTTTATAATTCTGATTTTTTCTTGAAACTTGTGTAAAAACAAAAACAAATGTATTTGGATTTCTCAAAATTTTGAATTAAGCAAAAACTCAAAAATCCGAGACAGCAGTTTGATAGCCCAGTATATTGTCAGTAATTTGATTTAAAACAATTTAGTTTATCTCAAATATCGTACCTTCGACAGGGTTTTCCGAAAACCATTATTTTGCAACAAAAACCAAAAAACATGCCGTCACTCTGACGTCATTCCCGGTTGACCCATATTTTTCCTTTTGCCAACATGTGTAGAATTTATGCGAGAGAAGGTACTGCAACTATGGTGACGATACCGGTGTTCTTTTAGGAGTTATGGCAAAATAACGGGAGGGGGGAATAGCCCCCCACCCCCACCCCAGTAAGTCGCGGGTTAAGTGACGAAAAGCCTGCTCAGCCGATTTAAACGTTGTAAAATTAATAACTATAATATTTAATTATTGCTTAATATCCATGTGGTTGGTAGGGTTGTCACAAGACCTGCCAACTTCATTTTTTTTGCTGGAAATTTAAAATGGAATGTTATTGTCAGACAATATCTATCTATTTCATTTAACTATTATACTTTATATTAAATGAGGTTTAAATTTGAAATTATTTTTTCTTCTTCCTGCCGGTGGTTACCTCTTGTGCCTGTTGATAATAGCTTCAGTTAAGTAAAGGTCGGGGTCGATTTCGGAGTCGGAGTCAAAGTCGAAGTCGGAGCCGGAGTCAGGAGGGTCAGAGACGGAGTCGGAGCCGGAGTTACATGAAAACCCATCGACTCCGCAGCCCTGCTGAATAATAGACAATATCACACTTCACGAGAGCAGTGCACTGCGGGAATGAACATTCCGTGTTGTACCTGTCTACAAGGTCCTTCAATCTCTGCCTTCCCAGAAAACACTATAACTGAGGTGCATCATCTACTTGTATTTAACATACAAATTTCATAACGTTTCGCAAACAATCAACAACAGTACACTCGAAGCCGTCAAAACACAGCCTAAGTGTACCGAACAGAACTGGCGAGTAACAGTGCTGTTTGGGCCGCTCTCTAGAGGACTTTGGTGTGCGGGCGTAGCGTCCAGAGCGCGAGGCCAACCACGCCGGTCCAGAAGGAGGTGCCCATTGCCACGCTGCCCAGAGGCCTGAAACGAAACAATTCAGTGTATCAATGCCGCGTCACCACAGCAGCAGCAGCAGGCCTCAATATCTGTTAACACATTGTACATACCAATTCATTACTTATCAGATTGCATACTAATTGTTGAGAAAGGAATTATATAAATACTTTCCGAAAGCTACTCCTTTCTAGATACTTGCATTGAGATAATAATTTTACAAATACATAGGCATACTAAATTCACTATGAGATGTTCACACTCACTTGGTGTATAGAGTTGTATTGCTATACTTTGGCTTCTGAGCTGGCCGCCTTACTTTGATGGTGTTCTGTGAACAAACACGAGAATGATCATATTGTAAAATAGGTAGGTAGGTATCAGAGGAAAGACTGACGCGATGCACGAATCAACGAATCATCAATAGTTACACATATAAGTCTAAGTAAAACTGCCAACGATGGGAAACACGAAAATCGCAACATGTTTCACATATATAAAGTTTAAGCAGTAAATGAAGAACGTTAAACAAAATGCATGTGCCGTTTGAGCTGAATAGAAATCCACTTACCACAATTTTCTCAGCGTTTGATGAGAAAGGTGCCATCTCTTCAGAAGTTCCCGTTTTCCAAAATATATCTAAGAAGCTATATGAATTCGACCCCTGTTTCTGCGAATCTGCTTCCTTAATGCCCATTATTTCTGAAAGATCGTTACCAGTTTCAAACTCATTTTGTTTTTTAATAATCGATCTTGTGGTGTCGGTTAGCCTCATTTAAAAACGTTCGTCTTGTGTACGCCTGTTGTCAGCTCTCCTGGCCTCCAGACGTCGTTTCTCAGAACGCCTGTTGTCAGCTCGCCTTGCCTCTAGACGTCGTTCGTCAGAACGCTTGTTGTCAGCTGGCCTTGCCTCCAGACGTCGTTCTTCAGATCGGCTGTTGTCAGCTCGCCTTGCCTCCAGGCGTCGTACCTCAGAACGCCTTATCTCTAGACGTCGTTGCTCAGAACGCCTGTTGTCAGCCCGCCTTGCCTCCAGACGTCGTTCCTCAGAACGCCTGCTGTCAGCTGGCCTTGCCTCAAGACGTCGTTCTTCAGAACGCCTGTTGTCAGCTGGCCTCGCATCCAGACGTCGTTCCTCAGAACGCCTGTTATCAGCTCGCCTTGCCTCTAGACGTCGCTCTTCAGAACGCCTGTTGTCAGCTCGCCTTGTCTCCTGGCGTCGTTCCTCAGAGCGGCTATTGTCAGCTCGCCTTGCCTCCAGACGTCGTTCCTCAGAACGCCTGTTATCAGCTCGCCTTGGTTCCATACGTCATTCCTCAGAACGCCTGTTGTCAGCCCACTTTGCCTCCAGGCGTCGTTCTTCAGAACACCTGTTGTCAGCCCGCTTTGACTCCAGGTGTCGTTCCTCAGAACGCCTTGCCTCCAGACGTCGTTCCTCAGAACGCCTGTTGTCAGCTGGCCTTGCCTCCATACGTCGTTCCTCAGAACGCCTGTTGTCAGCCCGCCATGCCTCCATACGTCGTTCCTCAGAACGCCTGTTGTCGGCCCGCCTTGCCTCCATACGTCGTTCTTCAGAACACCTGTTGTCAGCTGACCTCGCCTCCAGACGTCGTTTCTCAGAACGCCTGTTATCAGCTCGCCTTGGTTCCAGACGTCGTTCTTCAGAACATCTGTTTTCAGCTGGCCTTGCCTCCAGGCGTCGTTCCTCAGAACACCTGTTGTCAGCTCGCCTTGTCTCCATACGTCGTTCCTCAGAACGCCTGTTGTCAGCCCGCCTTTCCTCCAGGCGTCGTTCTTCAGAATGCCTGTTGTCAGCTCTCCTTGCATCCAGACGTCGTTCCTCAGAGCGCCTGGCATCCAGACGTTGTTCCTCAGAACGCCTGTTATCAGCTCGCATATTCTCAAGGCGTCGTTCCTCTGAACGCCTGTTGTCAGCTCGCCTTGACTCCAGACGTCGTTCCTCAGAACGCCTGTTGTCAGTTCGCCTTGTCTCCAAACGTGTCTCTTCAGAACGCTTTTTGTCAGCTCGCCTTGCCTTCAGGCGTCGTTCTTCAGAACGCCTGTTGTCAGCTGGCCTCGCCTCCAGACGTCGTTCCTCAGAACGCCTGTTGTCAGCTCGCCTTGCCTCCAGACGTCGTTCCTCAGAGCGCCTGTTGTCAGCTCGCCTTGCCTCCAGACGTCGTTCCTCAGAACGCCTATTGTCAGCTCGCCTTGCCTCCAGACGTCGTTCCTCAGAACGCCTGTTGTCAGCTCGCCTTGCCTCCAGACGTCGTTCCTCAGAGCGCCTGTTGTCAGATCGCCTTGCCTCCAGACGTCGTTCCTCAGAACGCCTCGTCTCTAGACGTCGTTCCTCAGAACGCCTGTTGTCAGCTCGCCTTGTCTCCAGACGTCGTTCCTCAGAACGCCTGTTGTCAGCTCGCCTTGCCTCCAGACGTCGTTCCTCCGAACGCCTCGTCTCTAGACGTCGTTCCTCAGAACGCCTGTTGTCAGCTCGCCTGACTTCATAACGTTCGGTTTGTGATTTTCCCTCTGTACTGCAGCGATGCACATGTTCATTGGGGTGTTCGCCTGAGTTTGTCGGCTTTGCTAGTTTGGTGTCGGTGCTCTGGATTTCTTCCACTCCGGTCTCTGATTGGTGGATGTGAGAGGTGGTGAGTTGTTCCGATTTTTCTGACAGTGCGGAGAAGTGATGAGTTATTTCTATGCTTGGCAAGGGCTGGTGTCCCTCGGTTACTTTAGGGCCATGATATGCGGCGGCCAGGAGACAGAAGAGACCGATTTGTCGAGACATCCTGAAAAGAAAGGGAATGTTTCAGTTAGCGCAAATTTTACTTGATGCTACAGGCTCATACATATGAATGTCAATTTTAAATATAAAGTACTAGTAGTAAAAATAGTCGGAGCACTTGCGAAATTACAAGTATTGATGGATATTGTTGACATTTTGATTTCTAACACGTGACATATGCATGCAGCCAGTTAACGATGGGAGATGAAGATGCCAGGCTCCCCTCCTCGCATCCGACGGCAAAATACCCCATATTCCGAAAAGCAGTAGGCGTGGATCATCTTCAAATTACGAAATTTGGGGTGAAATCGAAGTTGAAGCGAAGCTTTTGGCTATACTTTATATTCAGCACATGACATTTGGCTAGAATACCGCAGTTCATCCAAAGATTCGTAACCAAAAAGGCTCAAGTTCGACCCCAAACCCATCTGGAACCTGGCAGAAGCTCCGCAGGCGAGTGATCTGTCGTCTGCCTAACTGACCGTGGACTGCCTGGAGCTCATGTATGTCACCACTAGGTTACTAGATTTAGTGTCCGTTACCCTGGCGGAGCTAAGAAAGACATCCTGTTAAGCCTGGACCGGCTACAGGCTGTACGGGAGCTGGCTGACTCAATAGACCCCGAAGAAGCGATACGGGTCATATGCCATCTCCATTAACCCGTGAGTTACTGGGGTATATTTCATAACGCGACTTACTGGGGGGGGCTATTTTTTGCCCCCCTCTGATCTCCGGAACTACTGGACCGAAGGTAAAAATTCAAACGGCATTCCATAGCCCTGGGAAATGTATCGAGGGAAACACAATATTGTTTACCTCGGGGTCACCGATGACGTCACAGGTCAGGTCAAGTACCAAATGTTTGACCGTGTCAAAAGGTCTCGAGGGATGGAATTGTCGCGCAAAATTGCGATATTAAACGCATACGCTGTCGATAAATCGGTATGATTCGTGTGTCTGACACTGCTAAGTACCTTTCTAAGCTGTTTATGATCTTGGGTCAGGTCAAGGTCATCCGAGATCACGAGGTCAAACTGCAGATTACGGTCATTAGGCGTCGTAACACGTGTATGGGGTTGTTTTTCGTCCAGAACGCGAAAAATGGTCTTAGAACATTGTTTGTTCCATATAAATAGAAGTAAAAAGCAAAAATGGAAATGCGTTTTTTTATGCATAGTATTGCTGTGAGAAGTGGTCGATTTTTGTCATTTAACCCGCGCGGCGCTGGGGGGTAAATTTTACCCCCCCCCCCCCCCCCCTCCCCTCCCGGATTTTCTCCATAACTTGACAACTATGACAGTTATCAAAGTGAATTTTACGGTAGCTTATATGCATTAATTCTACGTCTTCTGCAATTTTTTTTTTAATTTTCGTGAAAATTTGTGGCAGATAATGACGTTTTAGTGACGTCATGCTATGTCATTTTTGGTGAAAAAACGTTAAATGTTTGAAAAATGGTAGAAAATAGCGTGTTACTGGAAATTGCAAATAAAAGGCCTCAAAAGAAGGGAAATAACATTGTCTTTGACATGGCTATCTCATATTTTCAAAATTTTGGGTTTTTGACCCCAAAAATGCATAAAACTGATTTTTGGGGAAGAATTTCCACAAAAGTTTTTTGTTTGAAGATTTAAAAAAAAAAATGGAAGATATATTAGAGAACCGAGTATGAACGATGTTCAAACCAAATTTCAAAGCAATTTATTTATTTTTGACTGACTTATGGCTCTCTAAGAACAAGTAACTCGTGACGTCATTTTTTTAAATTGCGTTTTTTGGCTTTTACTGACCAGATACAAACAAATAAATGCCACCACTGTATTTCGAAGACAAAACTAGTCTAGAAACATGCAATGTTTATTTAGATTAATCAATTTCAAATTTTGACCTTATTGTGACTTGACCTTGACCTGAGGACGATTATATGGTGTCAGGCTGTGAAAATGGTTGCTTCTATCGAATAATACGTGTAAAATAACCCATACAACATGTGTCGCATGGTTTTCGTAGACCTTTGACCTTGTGTGACCTGACCTTGACCTTGACCTTTGCTTACAATTTCACTTTCACTTATGCGGGAAATGAATTATACACTCTGGAGCACTTTGTGAGATAATAGTTGCAATATAAGGCTTTGGATGGAAAGTATAGCCCCAAAAACTCAAATACTTACATTTTACATTTGACCTGACCGTTACCTGACATGTGACCTTATTTTAAGAATTTCGAGCATGCATTCGATTCTTCTCGTTGAGAGCTTGCGATCGCCGCATTGCGCGTCTCGCTGCGGTTATTGGTTCGGAAGATACGAGGGGGGGGGGGGGGTAAAATTTACCCCACCCAGCGCCGCGCGCTCGGCTGGAGACCCCAGCGCCGCGCGGGTTAAAGGTCATAACTCGGTCATTTTGAAAGATATCGACTTTAAATTTGGTACACATATTCACCGCATACATCTCGATCACATATATTCCGGTTTTTGGATAATTCTGTAAAAAAATGGATTTCTCCAAATTTGCAATTTCAATATAACTCAAAAATCCGAGATAGTAGTTTGATAGCCCGGTAGATTGTCAGTAATTTGATTTTTAAAAATTGTTTATCTCAAATATCGTACCCTTGACAGCGTTTTCCGCAAACCATTATTTTGCAACAAAAACCGAAGAACATGACGTCACTCTGACGTCATTCCCGGTTAACCTATCATAGCCTCATATTTTTCCTTCGCCAACATATGTAGAATTGATGTGAGAGAAGGTACTGCAAGTTTGGTGACGATACCGGTGTTTGTTTAGGAGTTATTACAAAATAACGGGAGGGGGGGGGGGGCAAAAAATTGCCACCCCCAGTAACTCGCGGGTTAAAATGCCCGTAAAGTGCATTGAACTTTGGCATGCTGCCGTGCAGCCGTTTTGCTAGATAGGGAAAATCTCACCACAAAAATGAAAATGTCCAGATCCTCTGATATACAGTAGTCCAACAAACAAACAAAGAAAACATTTATCCGTAAAAAATAGCCATTTGAATATTGACATTCATTAATGAACACCCTGTAGTTTATGCAATGTGTGCACTCAAAACCTGTTTTGAGAACTTTCACAGAAAGGTATTCATCGAGATGCCTCCATTTGCTCCAGCGATCACTTTAGGCATTTCCGCGCTTTGGAAACCATTTGGTCTCGCTTCGAGACTAATACAACATTATATTTTACCGTCATTGGTCTCTGAGACCATCAAGCAATCAACGAATAAGAAAAGTCTGTCCCGACCGAGGATCGATCCCGCGGGATGTATTTGCAGTCAGCTGCAGTCAGCCGTTGAGACAGTGAATGGTCTCCTGAAAACAGTAAATGGTCTCCCGGAATTGAATTCATTCGATGAAGATAGCGCCACCATAGCAATGGCAGGTGGCGCTGTAATTATGTATTTTTTATGCAGAATGATCACCAACAGGCGCAGCCCACTAATAGGTGAAGTCAGAAGGTAAAACACTACAAACTGTACGATATAGCCACACACACACACGTCCATTCAATTCACCCCTCCCACACACACGCTCAATCACGCACATACACACGACATATTCGAATACATAAATATATGAGCACATACGAGACCCCGCCATCGCCGCTCCCCGTTAAATCGCAACATCATTTCGCAGGGCGGGTCTCATCGAATCCTACCTAAGTGGGATTGTCCCTCACATACTTTTTTAACAGAGGCTCTGAAGCTGTAGGTCGCCAGAAATGGGTCGGCTGTGTCTGGATACCTACAAGTGTGCTCGTTAAACGCCAGCGCTGCACGGCGAAACAGGCCACGTTTGAGGCTGTCCTTGTTGGCAAATCGAGCAGTCAGAACATGGAGCAGTTGCAGTACCTATAAGTCCGTTCCTGGTTCGACGCTGAGGTACCTACGCGCAAGGGAAAACAGCCGTGCAGGTAATCGTACCGACGGAACCACGTTTTATTTAAATAAATACCAAATAACTATTATTGTTTAGATTGTTTTGATTTGTAAATATTACTTTCATTATTCGTACCATCATATCATCACAATATTTATACACTGAATGTAGGTATCACCCTCACCCAGCATTTGCCTTGGTTGGTACCGTCTTTTTCCATACCCTGGTACAAGCCTTGGTGGCTCAACGGTAGATCGCTCTCTTAGCATGTGCATGGTCCCCGGTTCAATTCCGGTCAGCGCCGCGATATTTATTCGAGAACCACCCATGGTTTCTGAGAAGCATGCATGGTTGCCCTGTTCCTTCTCCGCTGGAATGTTGACGTGTTCTGAGACCATGGAGAACCCGGCATGGTTTCGAAACGTGTGGCTCTCTGCAGGGAAAGGCAAGTGGGTTCGGAGACCTCTCGAAGAACCATGCATGGTCTCCTTGGGTTTTCAGTGTGCTATAACATCACTAACGTAGACTGAGGCAAGTGAATCAATGTTATGAAGACATATAAAACATTCGTTTAGATTAATGCAAAGAAGAACGCGCATAGTAAAGGTCTAGTCAACTCTGTTCCTTCAGTAGCAATCTGGTCTGCGAAATTTCGCAGAGAATGTGCTACGTACTTTGAAGGCACACAAAAGTTTTGTCTTTTCCCCCATTGTCTGCAAATTATTTTCGCCCAAGGTCGTTTTTAAAGTATGGTAGATTAACCACGACATAAATAATACATTTTACTGACCTATATAGCCATATGAAGCCACGTTTAACTTCCAGCTAATGAAAGGCTCCTGTTGCAAATATCAGATCTCGAGAAGTTTTCCACATGACGTAATGTGGACTGTAAAGAGCCTGTTCCGCGAATTTCAGAGTTTCCTTATTGTAGGACTGAAATGAGCGAACTGTGAAAGGCATGAATTAAACCAACATCAACGTAACACCATCAGAAAACGCACACATGGTATGAGAACCCTCGGAGTGCTGGAGAGAGGCTTCTCTCTCTTTCCAATGATACCGTTATTTTTAACCCATGTGACCGAACGTTGCGATATAGGAGACCACTCGCAGTCTGGATATTCAACTTCTCCAAATACAGCCAGAGATTGGAGGCAAATGTATTGTTAAGTGGGAGGGCGGTCATCACCAGTCTATGGTATTATAGAGCCAATATGTGAATCAAACTGTTTGTTTTCCGAATAGATATTGGGTAGAGGAAGGAACTGAGGAGTTATAGGTATCATCATACTCGCATTTGTGTGTCAAAAATAGCACTAGGCATATGAATGTGGATAACAATAATGTACTTAGGAAGTTTCAGAATGGCCCAGAATTGTCTTGCCTCTATGCTACAAAGGAGTAGGTAGATCGTTCAATTCGTAGATCGTGCATAGTTTGGAGAACGGAAAAATGAATGCAACAAAGACGTTTTGGTCGTCATGTCCCTTTAACAAAATGGGCAGGCTGTCGGTCAGGATGCAATCAATGTAAACTTGCTATATTCGTCACCCTGTATTCATCCTGGATACTTTCCCTGAACCTTGACTGCAAATATGCCACACAAACAGTGTATTAAAACACAGACACATTGGCTCCGGTTTAGTGTCTGCACTAAGGCCGTACCTGGCGAGCGGCTGGCGCAGCTCGGCGGCTGGGGCAGCTCGGACCAGCTGTTCGCAGCCTCCGCTGCTGGCGGCGCCCTCTGCTGGCTCTGCTCAGCTGACTGCGGCCGGTCGGAGTAGATAGAGCCCTCCCTCAGTTGTGTGGCCGCCGCTACCTGATCACTTTTGAGCTGCCCTCGGGACGCGTCGCCGTTTTGTAGCTGGCTGACCGGCCTGCGATGGGTCTGGTGACGTCAGCAGTGACGTCAGAATACTCACACGAGGGAGCTGCGCCGACCGATAACGTCATGTCTCCGGAAATTGGACCATTTGTTGTCGGCTATAACCACAATGTTGAGGCATGTTTCGGTTTATTCGGGCAGGGATGACTATCAATTTACTCTGGTGGTGCAGCGTTGCTAATTTTTGGGGATCAAAGGACGATTTTTCCACTCGACTAGGCAAGTGCTCAAGTAATCTTTTTTTGTAATGCAAATGGTATAATCATTTGCAAACAAAACGCCTTTTGTTTAATGCATTTTTATTCGTTCTTGCCATTTTTGACGATATTTATATATATATATATATATATATATATATATATATATATATATATATATATATATATATATATATATATATATATATACGTTAAAGGAAATATTTCATTGGATTTTAACTGAGTTGGCAGATTTGTAGAGCAGATCGAACAACGGGTTGTGGTGGAAGAATTACCTCGATACGCTATGTACTTTCGACACAGGACCAGTGGGCCCCTTTTAGAAGAAGAAGTTTAGTTTCCCCGAAACTAGCTTCGGGTTCTCACAACGGTTGCTTACGTTACAAGCATCATGCGTTATATGCCTTAACCCTATTTCGGCGGCCAGAATTACGTTAACCTGCGGGGAGGGGCAGATTCTGCCCCCCCCCCGAGATCACGAGAACCGCAAGGTCGATTTCGATGACGAAAACGCCATTCGATTCGTCATGACAAGATATGTCATTTTGAACCCCCAAATCTTTGTTTTGTTCAAAAATTTGGGGCCAGGGGGCAAACAAAATCCGGATTTTATTTTTGAAAGGTCATTGCCGCCATGTGGTTCGACCGATTTCCATGCTTCAAACGTTTTTTGAGCTTCAAATGTACTGGTATTTAATATGTCAAAAGACAAAAAAAAAACAATAGGCGTATTCAGAGAATGTAAAATGGGGGGATTTTCTGGGAAAAAATATGTGCTGTTCGTGATTGTTTGGGACGACATGAACGTCACATGTGGGCATTATATGCTATAATTTGTTAAATTTAATATATTGCGCATAGGCGGATCCAGGAAAAACATGGGGGCACCATGCGCGTAACGCTTTTATCATCTTACTAATTGGAAGTTGGACCTAATTTGAGGGTGGGTATCGCCTCCCATTTTTTTATCCTGAGTGCGCTTCTGCCCAAAGATGTGTATAATCCCATTATCTATGATGCATATTGCATTGGAATTGTTTCTAACGCATTTATTGCACTGCAAACCACGAAGGAAGTATGCGCCGCAAAACCGCATTCGTAACACCCTCCCCAAAGCAGGAGCCTGGAACCGCCTCCGATAGACCGATGTTTTTCAAAATTTTGACAACACGCGCCATTCAATTTTGGGAAAAATCAGAAAGTTTCAGGACGCTAGGCCTAACGGTTTAGAAGCGGCAAGTGAAAACCACCGGGAGGGGCAGAATCTGCTCCCCCGCAGGGAATAGGGTTAACTGTCTCACATGCAACGTGTTTGTATTATCCAGCAACAACGCTGAATCTGGTAACTATTCTTTGATCGGGACAGGAATTCACCTTGTAGAAAGTCATGGATTGAATCGGGTCTGGATCCGAACTGGATGGATTTAGACAAAAGCAATCAGACCCGAATTGTTTTCCTCCATCCCGCCCCTTGCCGGCACGGTGAAGGTGGCGCCGAGCACTGGCAAGGCGCGGGTTAAAGGCACTATCCCACCTTAACATTATATTTGAGTTGAGATAGCCATTTTTATGGCTTGGCATTGAAATTTAGTATGGTAGCAGTGAAAACAACCACAATGATCTAATCAAAAAGATATTCGAGTTTGATTTTGACATCTGTGAAAAATAAGGCCTATGTGTATTTGAATATGGCCTCTAAACCGACAGCGTCGTCTCTCTACCCAACAGGTAATGATAGTCGACTTGTTTTAAGGTCAGCTTTGCAATATTTTCGTCTTTCATTTCTCGATCCCCGGGTGGTTCGCAATCTAAGCCAATCTAGACACTGGGTGGTTCGCTTTCCAAAACAGGAGCCTGGAACCGCCTCTGCTAGACCGATGTTTTCAAAATTTTGACACAAAACGCGCCATTCAATTTTGGGAAAAGTCACAGAGTTTCAGGACGCTAGGCCTAACGGTTTAGAAGCGGAGAGTGAAAAACCACTGGGAGAGGCAGAATCTGCCCCCAGGGAATAGGGTTAAGTCCGTCTTTATTATGTGCAATAGTTTCCATATCCAAGCTACCTTATGCATGACGTCATAATTGTCATGAAGTTCTGTATGGCCATGAAGGAGAAAAGAGAAATATGCCCATTTCTCGACGGATATCTATCTATCGTCCAAACAAATGCCATATTCTTTTTTTCAGCTCGAAATACCATGTATAGCGAAATTTCAAGACAACTTTCAAGGTAACCTATTCCCTTTAATTTGTGATTTTAACTTTGCAATTGCGTTTGTTTTGATAGGATCGCGCCATTCAGCACCTTTATTTAGTAATCAAACAAGATAAAAACTGAAATTGCACAAACATCTATGTCATCCACATTTCATTCTGACATGGCATTAATTTACAACTCTCCGTAAACAATTGTTCACATCTCATCATATTCATAACTGCTTAATAACATTGAAATGCTTTTCAGGAAATAGCTTGATTTCAACCGAATTTATATCCAAGCTGTATACAATATAATTTCATCGGGCCAATTTAGATTGATCCATTTAATTATCAATATTTCAGTTGCGGTATCACTACTAATTTGTCGCATTGAAGTTCTGGAATACAGTACAATGACGAAGTGACTTTACTGAAGCTAAATTGGCGTGTACAATAAACCGAGCATATTATCCAGCGCCGTACCGGTGCTCTGCACCACATACGCCGTACCGAGGGGGGGGGGAGGAAACCCCTTCGAATTTGTCTCCTATTGTTTCTGCCGTATGGACCGTAGATCAAAACCGAATACTGTTCGAATGCTCGTCAAAAATAATATGGAAACTATTTCGGTCTTGTTTTGGGCTCAGGTCAATATTGAGGTCACCAGAGATCATCAAAGGTTAGATTTTCCAGTTTTAGGACTTCAATTTGAAAACCCCCAGATTTCTCGGGGACTATGGGAACTATGATAGCTATGAACAAACGGGAAAAAGTAATCGAAAGCGCTTGAAAATGCCATGTCCATAAGTTACCTGTGATTTTAGCTCAGGTTAATAGTTTATGCTCCAGAGGTCATCAAATGTCAAAAAGGCTATTTTTGGCACAACGGTTTTTCGCAAATAGCTTTTACCTTATACAGATAAGGCCATATGTTTGACGCCATCGTGTTTGTGTCGTCAAGGCACTTCGAATTATGTTAGTGTTGACCACGTTAGGTCAACAAAAAAATGACCTCAGGTGAAAGTCAAGTGGTGACCCAAGTAAGTCATCTTGATATTGGGAGACGCAGGCCCGAAACCACCCCTGGGGTCACCATGGGGATCAGTCTCCAGTAACATTTTCGGATTTAAACATCACGCCTATGGCGTTGCATGGAAAGAATCGACTTGAAAGTGCTTCCGTCCCCACCTACTTTCGGAAGGTGGTTACGCCTATGTGGAGACGTGTGTCGATGAGAAGAAAAAAACACATTAGTGCCGGTTTCACTTATCTGTCTTCATTCTGTCAAGAGTTATTGACAACAAAGTGTTGGCGACCTCGGATGACCTCGGCTGACCCTGTAGGGGTCACGGAACAAAAAATGCACCTAGGTCATCGAAAATGACCTCTTATAACATGAGCCAGAAAGAATTGGACTCCTGTCTTGCGTATCCTCGTAATAGGAAGCATTTGAATAAACACATAGTGTCATATATACAGCCAGAGACAAAACAAAACAAAACTCCTATTGTTGAAAATAAATGAACCAATTTTCACAAATTGAGGGTCGAAACCACTAACTAGGCCGTCGCTGGGTGCATAAGTTAACTGCTAATTTGGTTACCTTTTTATTCAATGTCTGTTGATTGTAAAGGATGGCTGTGCACATAATCACAACAGACAGAGTGGATATATTTTCCACACTATGTTGTCAAAAAACAATACGGAGGAAGTCCGGAATTTGATGGAAACCGAAATTCGTTACTAAGTACTTGACAGTACCGGTCGTTATATGTGTGGAACGCTTATCAACTTTAACTTGAAATGTCTCTCGGAAGGAATTTTTATATTCAAAATGCGACAAATTTAAAATATTTTTTGGTCCATTACAAGTAATAACTCCATTGTTGTGGAAAAAGGTAATTATTTCCCTTTAAACAAGGCAACAACACTCTTTTAAAGGTAAATAACGGCCATTTGATGTATTAATCTGCATTATTTGATTACACATGTATGGTATCAAATTGCTCGCATCTCAATTTAAAAGTGAAATAACTTTTTCTATTTCGAAAATTACATTTTGGTACATTAAAAATATGAACTTATATATGGTGACGAACGGTATGATCCATCACTATCTCCTCTGGTTTGAATGCTGATTTTTAAACAAGTGATATAGCCAGAAATGAAGTAAGTGCGCCAAGAAGCCTGGAACCGCCTCCGTTCCTGATTGGTCAACGAAACAAATCGCCGACACTAATTAGGTCGCCGTTGGGTGCATAAGTGAACTTCCGATTTCATTGCCATTTTGCCTTGTGTCATGATGAATTTTGTTCAATGATTGTTTAATGATAAGCTTAACACGCGCACGGCCGGGAGAGGGGGGGGGGGGTGATTTCCGCCCCCACCCCCACCCCTTCCCCCTCCAGTTTGCATGAATAGCGGGAAAACGGCGTCGCGCAGCGCCGGCAAATTTGGCACAGCTGTTTGGGCATCAATTATCCACATTGTCTGAATTGTTTACCTCGGGTCATGTCAGGCCAGATCACCAGGCCAGGACACGTGACCCCACCTCCAAAAAGTGTGCTGTCATATCACAGCCACAGTTTTTAGCCGATCGGTTTCAAACTTACAGGAATTCATAAGGCCATTGGCGCCTACAATTCGTTTATCTCGTTTGTTTTCTTCTCTCAAATATCTGTGACCTAAGGTCGGGTCAATTTCGTGACCTCCCCATTATAAGTCAATGGGGAAATATTCAAAGGCTTCCCATTCCGAGGATACGCATGATAGCAGCCCGATTCCTTCTGGATCATGGTATAATAGGCCATTAATGATGACAAAGGGGCAATTTTTGTTCAATGACCCCACATGATCAGCCGAAATCATCCAAGTTCACCAACATTTGTTTGTGAATAACGCTCGACAGAATAAAGATAGAGAAGTGAAACCGGTACTATTGTTTGCCTCATCGAGACAAGTCTCCCAATATGAAACATGACCTAATTGGGTCACCATTTAACCTTGACCTGAGGTCAAATTTCTAAGTTGAACTTACCTGGTCAACATGATTATGTTTCGAAGTCAAAATTATTGCTCTATCTTTATTATGTAAAATGTTATTTGCGAAAAAACGGCTTTGCCCCAAAATGTCCTTTTTGACATTTGATGACCTTTGGAGCCTAAATAATTGACATGAGATAAAATTAGAGGACATCATATTGATTTCATTTTTTAAAAGCCTTACCATTGCTCTTTTCCGTTTGTTCCTAGCTATCATAGTTCCTGAGATGTCTGGGGGTATCTGGAGCGAAGTCCTAAAACTGGAAAATCTGACCTTCGATAACCTCTGGTGACCTCAATACTGATCTCACATAAGCAAGACCAATGTACTTTCGATAGAGCTTGTCTCTAGCTATCTATTGCCGTTTTCCGCTGAACTTAACTGATATGTAGTTTAATAATAGCCGTTTTCACGAATGATTTTGCGTTTCTGGCGATTGGGGCGTTTGGGGCGTTTGGGCCGTTTGGAGCGATTGGGGCGTTTGAGGTAAATGGGCCTATAGCTCGTAAGAACACGGCTTTTCCCCAGTGATTTTTGGTATCAATCGCATTTTTATGAATTAATGTAGGAGTATATGCTCTTACAATTCAATATTTCCCGTTTGTTTGCTTTGAATATTCAAATTCTTGAGCAAATCTGACAATTTTGGGTTGCGTTAGTTCCTTCCACAAAATATACCGAAAATGCCCCAAAAGAGGCTAACAAGTATACTAGATAATGAGCTTTGATTAAATAAAATACGCAATTGACACTTAGTTAGGGCAAAATTGAAGATATTAATGACAAAGAAATATAATATTATGATGACAAATGCAATCAAATGTCAAAAGCATAAGCAGGCCTTAAAGGGATTGTATATACGGGTTTCCGTCCTGCAAGGAAATGCACCCTTTTGCAGTTATATGAGCTTTAAACACGTTTAAGACATATACCAGGGACCTAAATGCTCATTTAGTCCATTATTTCAGCAATTATCAGCGTTATAACTTTGACGTTTTTCGAGACTTGTATCAGATAACGAGTACTTGATCGGCATTATCTGTCCACCACTTTTTCATCTTAGAATCTGCATCAAATTCGATGGTGCAGTAATGTGCGCGGCTGAGACAAAATAGTGGTTACGAACTCAGAAGCAAGATGCCGCTATCAGTATATAGTATATATGCCGCTATATCAAGACCACTTTGGCATACGTGACAATTCGTACGCTCTTTGCCATCTGGATGACGATTGAAGAAGGAGTTACTAAATTCAAGACACTCTCGAAGCCAGGCAAGAAGTGTCATGCGTTTAATCGTTTTTCATCAATTTTAGAGCTTGGAATTATCTGCAATTCCTACACTGGATCACAAAAAGATTATTAAATTCAATTCTTACGGGACTCTGTATTACTACATACTTTTCGTTCTGGTTTTGTGGTTTTCGTGGGGGTTTCCTTTCGGCCTTTAGCGTTGAGAATTTGGTGGTGGCGTATTAATTTTTTGGCATGAAAATTCATGAAAAATATAGAATTTTATTGAAAATACTAGGTAACTGCTGCTGCCGTTGGAAAAAAACAAGTTTATTTTATCAGATATTGCTTATTGTGACCGGAAATATGCCATAAGTGAGGTGTTTTCATTAACATAAAAGAGATGACTGGCACTGCCTCAGCCAGTACTGCAGAAAGTACGCGGTGGCATCACCGCGCACTTTGAAATGTTCTTACGTGCAGAAGAGGTAATTTCCATAAAAAAGGTTACTACCGTGTGACTTATACCACCTATATAAGTAAGTTTTACTATGTAACTCAATTATTCTGGGAAAAAAAGTATAATCCCTTTAATTCATCGTCGCTCCGTCACGCTGAGATCGTCTAATTTAGAGCGGTTACTTCGTTGGTTTCTGAAAACCGGAACAATCCTTACTCATTTATTTAAGCAACGGATCACACCAAATATTCTTGATTTGATCAATTGATTAATTGGCGAATCTCATGAAAAGCTGAAAGAACCTCAGAAAAAGCACTTATAAACCCATGAAACATGCGGGCTTTCTGAAGCCACTGGTACTGAAAACTCAAAAATGGCTGCTCTAGATCGAACGGACGGCATGGCTGGGCGCAGACCACGGCTCTGCACATGCGCAACGTGACGTCAGGCGACCGGCTGGCCCGTCGCCATGGTGACGGGTCGGCTGGCGCCGGAGCCACGTGGTCGCCATGGTTACCGGGCGGCGGCGCCTGCCGGTAACGCCAGAGCAGAGCCGGAGCAAGCATTCTCGTCATCTTACAACACATGATTAAAACGAAATCGCTAATTATCATTAATCCTTGCTATCAAAAGTGAGCATGACTGAAAATATGAATGGACTAATTCATATAGTTTTCATTGAAATAAGCTATTATTCCTGAAAATCATGTCGTTATAAAATATGACCATTTCCCGAACCCCGCACATCCGGGATTCGAGCAAGATGGAGTCTCACCAAACGCCCCAAACCACCACAGCCATCTGGCATCACCAGAGCTAGTTTAAGATGAAATGGTTAATTTTAGGTAAACTATGGTGTTATTATTGAAATTAAATTTCCATACAAATGCATTAATTCATAAAGTTGCGATTGATATAAAAAAATCACCGGGAAAAGCCGTGTTCTTACGAACTATAGACCCATTTACCCAAAACGCCCCAATCGCCCCAATCGCCCCAATCGCCCCAAACGCCCCAAATGCCCCAAACGCCCTAAACGCAAAGTCCTTCGTGAAAACGGCTATTATGTTACATCTCTAAAACACAACTACTGGATTACAAAATCTGTTGTTAGGCACAGTCTGCTGCCGATCCTAAACAGGCGATCAATATTACAGAGCTATTTGAGAATGAAATGTAGCATGCTAATTCATGGTTTTGGGCACAATATATCTGTATGTTCAATTAATAAGATAGATCAATTTTGATATCGTAATGATACGTTAGCGAGATACATTGAAAGAACAGCCGAGCTGCCTCCAGTCCCGTGGTCAGCGGACGAATTCACGGCCGTGTGGCCTAATGGATAAGGCGCCTGACTTCGAATCAGGAGATTGCAGGTTCGAGTCCTGCCACGGTCAAACATTCTTTAGGTTTAACTGTTTTGACATAGAAATGTTCCCTGTCCCGATCAAAGAAAAGCTACCAGATTCAGCGTTGTTGCTGGATAATAAAAACACGTTGCATGAAGGACAATTAAAAAATAAAGAGCGCACTCGCTCCTTATCGAAAACCAAGAGTATGGAGGAAATCATTTCGGGTCTGATTTCTTTTGTCTAAATCCATCCAGTCTGGATCCAGACCCGATTCAATCCATGACTTTCTTCAAGGTGAATTCAAAGCAATTCAAATCATTATCATACAGATATAATTAATGGTATTTAGTCCACCCGCGCCTTGCCGGTGCACGGCGCCACCTTCACCGTGCCGGGGGAGAGAGGTGGAGAGGGGGCTGCAGTCTGAACGCCCCCCTCTTACTCGGCTCCTATGGAGAGTAGGCGGAATCCAAACACCGTTCGATAGCTCGTCAAAAATAATGTCCAAACTGATTCGGTAATTTTTGGCTGAGGTCAATATTGAGGTTACCGGAGGTCATCAAAAGTCAGATTTTCCAATGTTAGGACTTTTAAACCCCGAAATATCTCGGAAACTATGATAGCCAGGAAGGAACGAAAATCGTAAACAAAAGTACGTGAAAGAGCCATCGCATTTGGTGTCCTCAAATTATTCCTCCGGTCAATAGCTTAGATTACATTGGTCATCAAAGGTCATAAAGGCTATTTTTGGCAAAAACAAGTTTTGCGTTAATATATGTTTATGTAATCTAGATAGGGAAATAAGATTAACGTCATCGAGTTTGTCTCGTCAAGGCGCTTCGAATCATGCCCAACGCAAGTGGTTTAGGTCAAATTCAAAATTTGACCTCAGGTCAAGATTATCCAAGGTCATATGACAGTCCAGGTGGGTGACAATGCACGTATTCGGAAGCAGCTTGACGACATAAACACAGGGGTATTGGTATCACATCTTTATTCAATACAAAGTTATTGACAAACACGTGTGGGTGAACTCAAATGACCTCAGATGACCTTGTAAGAGTGACTGAGCAAATATTGTACCTGCACCATAAAGAATGACCTATTATCACATGATCCGGAAGGAAATGGCCTGATATGATGCGCATTATTTGAATAGCAAGCATTTGCAAATGTTCCCATTGACTTACAATGGAGAGGTAAAGTGATCGATCTGGCCTTAGGTCACCGACATATACAAAATTCAAGATAAAGAAATTGTAGGTACGTATGGCCTTATCAAATCCTGCAAGCTTGAAATATATCGGACACAAACTGTGGCTGTGGTTCGACCGCAAATATTTTTGGAGATGGGGCCACGTGATCTGGCCTGGTAACCTGACCTGAAATGACCTCAATGACCTAAGTTTAAGAATTGCACACAATTAAGGTAATTTATGCGAGAACACCTGTGCGCATCGCCGTTGTTCAGCTATCCTCGAAAACATTTTAGTGGGCGTTCAAACGCACCCCCCCCCCCCCCATCCCACCACCACGGCAAGGTGCGGGTTAATATGTATAATGTTTTCATAATCATGAAAGGGAGCAATTGCGCCGATAAATAAGTGTTATCGTGCAGCTTAAATTGTCATGACAAAAAATACTCAAAAAGGTATCAATATATGAATGTAATTTTTCCAGCAGCAAAGGGTGCACATGATAATGGAAACATTACTTGAAATATATTGTGTCACTCAAATATATTTACAGGATTTAAGAAATTCTGGTGTGAAGTTGTGAGCCAAGCTAAATAAGCATTTTGTTACATGAATGAAGTTCCTTTCCATTGCCATTTAAGCAAAACCTAAATTGCAAATGATTTAGAGGTATGGTAGCCATATATTCCGATTTCAGGTAAAATAGCACGTACACTGAAAGGGTTACCTATATCCACCCATCCACTCCTGTACTTTGTCAATTTTGTGTTTGTAGCCAACTGTCGGTTTGATAAAATGCGCTTTATTGGTATTCATTGAAGGATATACAAATGTAACGAAAAGTCGTATCGTATTGACACAAGTTTCAACAACAGAGTTAAAGGGAAATATTGACCTTTCGTTTTTTTTCTCTCCATTATCTTATGACACATGTGTGATATTAAACTGATCGCGTCTCAATTTAAAAGTGAAATAACAATTTTCCGCTTTCGATAATTAAATCTTTGGAAATTAACATATATATTATTATATATGGCGACGAACGACATGATCCTTCTCTATATCTAGCGCGGCATATCTGCTGCTTTCTTTCTTGTGAAGGCATTGTTATTCTAAAGGCAAACAAATCGCCGACATGTAGTGGGTCGACGTTGTGTGGATAAATGAACCTCCAATTCCATTGCTACTTTTTCCATTGTTTGTTGATTGTTTTGGAAAAGAGATTCCTTTTATGAATAATCATTATATTATATACAGCCAGAGACAAAACTCTAGAAAACTCCTAATGTTGAAAATGTATGAACCATTATGAGTTATGACAATTGTTTTAAACATTGAAGGTCGCAATCACTAACTAGGTCGTCGTTGAGTGCATAAGTTAACTGCTAATTCGGTTGCCCTTGTATTCAATGTTTGTTGATTTTTAAGGTCAGTAGGGCAAATAATCACGATAAACAGAGAGGAAGGCATATTTTATATACTATTACGCCAAAAAGCAACATCGGATTTCGGTGATCACCGAAATTCGTTACGAAGTACTTGAGAGGTACCGGTCGTTAAAAGTGTAGAACGCTTATCAACTTTAACTTGAAATATCTTTCAGTAGGAAGCTATATATGAGTTATGTAATAAATTTACAATATATTTTTGTCTCGTCTGTCCCTTTCAAGTGGCAACTCCGTTTTTGTTGGAAAGGGTCATTATTTCCTTTTAAATAACGATCTCGGATAATCGATTTTTTTAGTTTTTAACCCCAGCAAACCAAAAAACTGATTTTATGGGAAAAGTTCCACAAAATAAATGTTTTCAAAGATATTAAAAACTGGAATATATATCGGCTAACCATGTATGGTCAATACCCAAACCAAATTTACAACCAATATCTTTATTTTTGACTGACTTATGGCTCTCTAAGTATGAACAACTCATGAAATAATTTTTCAAATTGCGTTTTTTGCTTTTAGTAACGAGATACAGACAAATATATGCAACCATTGTATTTCTGAGACACAACTAGTCTAGAAACATGCCTTTTTATTTAAATTAATCAATTTCGAATGTTGACCTTATGTGACCTGACCTTGACCTAAACTTCACCTAAGGACGATTATATGGGGTCAGGTTGTGAAAATAGCTACTGCTATCGAATTATATGTGTGAAATATCCCATAGAACATGTGTCGCATGACTTTCGTAGACCTCTTGGCAATAGTGACCTTTTGTGACCTGACATTGACCTTCATCTTTGCTTACAATCTCACTTTCGCTTATGCGGGAGATGTATTATACTTTTGAGAGCACTTTGTCCGATAATGTTCGCAATCTAAGGCTTTGAATGGAGGGTATGTATGGCCCATCAACATACCTCGATTTTGACTTTTGACCTGGCCGTGACCTGACATGCAGACATGTACCAGTATCCCAGACATCTTAACCTTGGAATGGAGATTCTGAAAATGATCAAGATGTTTGGCTGAAAACACTTAAAGTTCACCTTCCAGCACGGTATTTGCGGAGCGGACGTATCCTGACATCGCAAAGCTTCCGCGACCACTGCCGCGCCCGCTCGCCATACGCTCCCCCACCGGCTGACCGGCTGCCGCGCTCGCGTAGGTCACGTGACCTGTGCCTTAAGGGCAGCTACCTTAACCCGCGCGGCGCTGGGGTCTCCATCCGAACGTGCGGCGCTGGGGTCTCCATCCGAACGTGCGGCGCTGGGGTCTCCATCCGAACGTGCGGCGCTGGGGTCTCCATCCGAACGTGCGGCGCTGGGGTCTCCATCCGAACGTGCGGCGCTGGGGTCTCCATCCGAACGTGCGGCGCTGGGGTCTCCATCCGAACGTGCGGCGCTGGGGTCTCCATCCGAACGTGCGGCGCTGGGGTCTCCATCCGAACGTGCGGCGCTGGGGTCTCCATCCGAACGTGCGGCGCTGGGGTCTCCATCCGAACGTGCGGCGCTGGGGTCTCCATCCGAACGTGCGGCGCTGGGGTCTCCATCCGAACGTGCGGCGCTGGGGTCTCCATCCGAACGTGCGGCGCTGGGGTCTCCATCCGAACGTGCGGCGCTGGGGTCTCCATCCGAACGTGCGGCGCTGGGGTCTCCATCCGAACGTGCGGCGCTGGGGTCTCCATCCGAACGTGCGGCGCTGGGGTCTCCATCCGAACGTGCGGCGCTGGGGTCTCCATCCGAACGTGCGGCGCTGGGGTCTCCATCCGAACGCGCGGTGCTGGGGTCTCCATCCGAACGTGCGGCGCTGGGGTCTCCATCCGAACGTGCGGCGCTGGGGTCTCCATCCGAACGTGCGGCGCTGGGGTCTCCATCCGAACGTGCGGCGCTGGGGTCTCCATCCGAACGTGCGGCGCTGGGGTCTCCATCCGAACGTGCGGCGCTGGGGTCTCCATCCGAACGTGCGGCGCTGGGGTCTCCATCCGAACGTGCGGCGCTGGGGTCTCCATCCGAACGTGCGGCGCTGGGGTCTCCATCCGAACGTGCGGCGCTGGGGTCTCCATCCGAACGTGCGGCGCTGGGGTCTCCATCCGAACGTGCGGCGCTGGGGTCTCCATCCGACCGTACGGCGCTGGGGTCTCCATCCGAACGTGCGGCGCTGGGGTCTCCATCCGAACGTGCGGCGCTGGGGTCTCCATCCGAACGTGCGGCGCTGGGGTCTCCATCCGAACGTGCGGCGCTGGGGTCTCCATCCGAACGTGCGGCGCTGGGGTCTCCATCCGAACGTGCGGCGCTGGGGTCTCCATCCGAACGTGCGGTGCTGGGGTCTCCATCCGAACGTGCGGTGCTGGGGTCTCCATCCGAACGTGCGGCGCTGGGGTCTCCATCCGAACGTGCGGCGCTGGGGTCTCCATCCGAACGTGCGGCGCTGGGGTCTCCATCCGAACGTGCGGCGCTGGGGTCTCCATCCGAACGTGCGGCGCTGGGGTCTCCATCCGACCGTGCGGCGCTGGGGTCTCCATCCGAACGTGCGGCGCTGGGGTCTCCATCCGAACGTGCGGCGCTGGGGTCTCCATCCGAACGTGCGGCGCTGGGGTCTCCATCCGAACGTGCGGCGCTGGGGTCTCCATCCGAACGTGCGGCGCTGGGGTCTCCATCCGAACGTGCGGCGCTGGGATCTCCATCCGAACGTGCGGCGCTGGGGTCTCCATCCGAACGTGCGGCGCTGGGGTCTCCATCCGAACGTGCGGCGCTGGGGTCTCCATCCGAACGTGCGGCGCTGGGGTCTCCATCCGAACGTGCGGCGCTGGGGTCTCCATCCGAACGTGCGGCGCTGGGGTCTCCATCCGAACGTGCGGCGCTGGGGTCTCCATCCGAACGTGCGGCGCTGGGGTCTCCATCCGAACGTGCGGCGCTGGGGTCTCCATCCGAACGTGCGGCGCTGGGGTCTCCATCCGAACGTGTGGCGCTGGGGTCTCCATCCGAACGTGCGGCGCTGGGGTCTCCATCCGAACGTGCGGCGCTGGGGTCTCCATCCGAACGTGCGGCGCTGGGGTCTCCATCCGAACGTGCGGCGCTGGGGTCTCCATCCGAACGTGCGGCGCTGGGGTCTCCATCCGAACGTGCGGCGCTGGGGTCTCCATCCGAACGTGCGGTGCTGGGGTCTCCATCCGAACGTGCGGCGCTGGGGTCTCCATCCGAACGTGCGGCGCTGGGGTCTCCATCCGAACGTGCGGCGCTGGGGTCTCCATCCGAACGTGCGGTGCTGGGGTCTCCATCCGAACGTGCGGCGCTGGGGTCTCCATCCGAACGTGCGGCGCTGGGGTCTCCATCCGAACGTGCGGCGCTGGGGTCTCCATCCGAACGTGCGGCGCTGGGGTCTCCATCCGAACGTGCGGCGCTGGGGTCTCCATCCGAACGTGCGGCGCTGGGGTCTCCATCCGAACGTGCGGCGCTGGGGTCTCCATCCGAACGTGCGGCGCTGGGGTCTCCATCCGAACGTGCGGCGCTGGGGTCTCCATCCGAACGTGCGGCGCTGGGGTCTCCATCCGAACGTGCGGCGCTGGGGTCTCCATCCGAACGTGCGGCGCTGGGGTCTCCATCCGAACGTGCGGCGCTGGGGTCTCCATCCGAACGTGCGGCGCTGGGGTCTCCATCCGAACGTGCGGTGCTGGGGTCTCCATCCGAACGTGCGGCGCTGGGGTCTCCATCCGTACGTGCGGCGCTGGGGTCTCCATCCGAACGTGCGGCGCTGGGGTCTCCATCCGAACGTGCGGCGCTGGGGTCTCCATCCGAACGTGCGGCGCTGGGGTCTCCATCCGAACGTGCGGCGCTGGGGTCTCCATCCGAACGTGCGGCGCTGGGGTCTCCATCCGAACGTGCGGCGCTGGGGTCTCCATCCGAACGGGCGGCGCTGGGGTCTCCATCCGAACGTGCGGCGCTGGGGTCTCCATCCGAACGTGCGGCGCTGGGGTCTCCATCCGAACGTGCGGTGCTGGGGTCTCCATCCGAACGTGCGGTGCTGGGGTCTCCATCCGAACGTGCGGTGCTGGGGTCTCCATCCGAACGTGCGGTGCTGGGGTCTCCATCCGAACGTGCGGCGCTGGGGTCTCCATCCGAACGTGCGGCGCTGGGGTCTCCATCCGAACGTGCGGCGCTGGGGTCTCCATCCGAACGTGCGGCGCTGGGGTCTCCATCCGAACGTGCGGCGCTGGGGTCTCCATCCGAACGTGCGGCGCTGGGGTCTCCATCCGAACGTGCGGCGCTGGGGTCTCCATCCGAACGTGCGGCGCTGGGGTCTCCATCCGAACGTGCGGCGCTGGGGTCTCCATCCGAACGTGCGGCGCTGGGGTCTCCATCCGAACGTGCGGCGCTGGGGTCTCCATCCGAACGTGCGGCGCTGGGGTCTCCATCCGAACGTGCGGCGCTGGGGGGTACATTTTACCCCCCACGTATCTTCCGAACCAATAACCGCAGCGAGATGCGCAAAACGGGGATCGAAAGCTCTCAGTGAGAAGAATCTAACGCATGCCCGAAAATATTAACATAAGGTCACATGTCAGGTCACGGTCAGGTCAAGTGTCAAAATGTAAGTATTTGGGTTTTTGGGCTATACTTTCCATCCAAAGCCTTGTATTGCAACTATTATCTCACAAAGTGCTCCCAAATGTATAATGCATCTCCCGCATAAGTAAAAGTGAAATTTTAAGCAAAGGTCAAGGTCAAGGTCAGGTCACACAAGGTCACAGGTCTACGAAAGCCATGCGACACATGTTGTATGAGTTATTTTACACGTATAATTCGATAGAAGCAGCCATTTTCACAGCTTGTAACCCTACAATCGCCCTCAGGTCAAGGTCAGGTTACAATAACGTCAAAATTTGAAATTGATTAATCTAAATAAACATTCCATGTTTCTAGACCAGTTTTGTCTTCGAAATACAGTGGTGGCGTTTATTTGTCTGTATCTGGTCAGTAAAAGCCAAAAAACGCAATTTAAAAAAATGACGTCATGAGTTACTTATTCTTAGAGAGCCATAAGTCAGTCAAAAAAAAAGAAATTGCTTTGAAATTTGGTTTGAACATCGTTCATACTCGGTTCTCTAATATATCTTCCGGTTTTTTTAATCTCTTCAAACAAAAAACTTTTGTGGAAATTCTTCCCCCCAATTTTTTTTTTTCATTTTTGGGGGTCAAACCTCAAAATTTTGAACATCGGAGATAGCCATGTTAAAGACAATGTTATTTGCTTTCTTTTGACGCCTTTTATTTGCGATTTGCCCAACACGCTATTTTCTACGATTTTTCAAACATTTATCGTTTTTTCACCAAAAATGACATGACATGACGTCACTAAAACGTCATTATCTCCTCCAAATTTTCACGAATTTCAAAAAAAAATATAACACAAGATGTAGAATTGATGTACCATAAGGTACCGAAAGTTTCATTTCGATATCTGTCATAGTTTTTAAATTATGGAGAAAATCCGGGAGGGGGGGTAAAATTTACCCCCCCAGCGCCGCGCGGGTTAAGGGTCGTCCGTAATTAACGAACAGTGGGCGGCGGCAGTCACAAACCGATGTTCAAGGCACAAGATGGGATGACTAATGTGTGATGCAACTTGTTGCGTCTAGCTTGCTCCTTTGTTTCTGAGCCTGTTTTGTTTATTCAAGTAACAAAATGCTAATAAATAAGCCCAGGATCTTTATTGGGATGCTGGATCCTGGATCCAAGATCCCGCCAAAAATCCCGGGCTATTTGCACAGTGTTCTAATACTTTGATCAACGGGAAAAAGTTACATGTGAAGAAGTTTGTAAGGAGCAATAAGTTGCAATGCGCCAAGTGCTATAGCGCATTGCCCGTTGCCACAATCCGCGTTCAATGGTAAAAACACCTGGGGGCATGTACCATGTTAGTGAAATGTGACCTGATTTTGACAATTTCGGATATTTGTACATGCGTCTCATTGAGAGCTTTCGTTTGATGCTTTGCGCGTCTCGCTGCGATTATTGGTTCAGCTGATAACGAGGGGGCAGATTGTGATTGTGATTGATTGAAGAATTGTGATATTTTTGTTCTGTAAATATTGTATTTATATATTTGTATTTGGAAAAATAATGGTCACCAGCACAGCACGTATTTCGAACTTTGCACGTAATTGCGCTATAGAGCTCAAATTAACCGCATTATGCTTATTTTTTCGACCTGCTTTCAATGATATATATAACATCAGCCTTGCATTCGCTCTGTGACCTCAAGGTCACGTGACCAGAGGCTATCCGGGGCGGTCCACGTCAGATCGACCAAACCATAACATCCTACTTCTCGTATTTCGATTGAACTATGTGTCGGGGTCATCTGGGCCGTAGATTCACGCAGTAAAATTTGCAGTCCCGTCCGTCGAACGGTTTTCGAGTTATAGCCTCAGGCATCTCTTTAATGTCGCCCAAAGCTTTATTTTTTGGGGGCGATATCTCCCATATACATAATTCGAATGATATAAACCACAGATAACAGGAGACCTGGATTTGACACGAAATAGAATAGAATAGAATAGAATATATTTCAAGCCCATCCAGCTATGTGCTGGCTTTTCATGTGCTCGCGTTAATGACATGGATACATCAGGAGAAAACAGCATTCACACACATCGCACATAAAACACATGTAAAAATTTCGCTCTATAGCCGCCGTGCCAGACCCAGCGGTTCAGTGATCCTCCTCCGGAACACCGCAACACTAGTCTCCCTAGTGTCGGACGGCAGGCCGTTGTACGCTCGGGCGGCTCGATAAACAAACCGCCGCCTCCCTGACTCGGTTCTGATGCGAGGCATGGACAGTAGATCATCCTGTCTGGTCGATCTTTGCCTCACACTTTGAACGGTGTGGAAGTGGCGCGCAAGGTCACTCGGCTGTCCCTGAGTCATGATGACTTTAAGTAAACATAGTGTGCGGTACATAACGAGGTCCTGAGCAGGTAACCAGTTTAACTCATGTAATACGTCACGTACGTGATCACACTTGCGCCGTCCTGATACTACTCGCGCACAGAAGTTGAGCAGTTTTTGTATGCGCGTCACTGCTTGTGCGGTACCGTTTCCGTATACAGCGATACCGTAGCGAATCAGTGCAATCACCAGTCCGTTCACTATTGTCGGTAGCACATCATGAGGGATGCAATGCTTCGCGTGGCTGAGACCAATCAACAGTCCAGTGCACTTCGCTGCCAGTTGGTTGATATGAGGTTCGAAAGACAAATACCGATCCATCACTATCCCTAGGTTTTTAACACGCGGTATCTCTTCTACAGTCACACCGTTTACAGAGATGGAAGTTTTTGGGAGGTCCTGGAGCATTTGACGAGTGCCAAAAACGATCAGTTGGGTCTTGCTAGAGTTGACTTTCATTTGATTTTGGGTGAACCACTGGAACAAAGTACACAGGGTCGACTCCATGCGCTGAATGAGATCGGCAATGTCACGTTTATGTCCGGTAACGAGAATTTGCGTATCGTCGGCATACTGGGTGATGCTAACATTGTCATCGATAAACAGGCTAAGGTCGTTGGAGAAGATGTTGTACAAAAGGGGTCCTAGCGATGTGCCCTGATAAACTCCGATTGGGTTTCTAACCGCCTTGGACGAACGCTGGCGTCCATCAGGAGTGCTAAATCTGACATGCTGGTAGTGGTCTGAAAGGTAGCTTGTGAACCAGGAGCTATCTACGCAATAGAGTTCTAGTTTTTGGATCAGTTTTGAGTGGCTGACAACATCGAAGCATTTACTTAAATCTAACAGCACAAGGAGAGAAATTTCGCCGTGATCCATGCCCTGAAGCACCCGGTCTGTGACATTTATCAGTGCTGTCTCGGTAGAGTGGAAGCGTCGGAAGCCGTGTTGTGTGCACGAGAACAGATGGTTTGTATCGAAGTAGGCATACAGCTGCTTGTGGACAATACGTTCTACTATTTTGGCCAAGCAAGGGACGAGTGAGATTGGTCTGAAGTTAGCAGGGTCTCTGATGGAGCCCGATGACTTGTATATGGGCTGAACAACCGCGACTTTCCACGAATCTGGTACAACGCTGGTGGCTAGACTGGTGTTCACAATGCATAAAACGACATGCCAGATAGCACTACAACACTTTTTAAAGAACGCCATGGACAGTCCGTCAGCACCGCACGCTCCACTACTGTTCATTCTGGCCACCGTGTCCTGCAGCTCGGCGCCGGTCACCGGCCGGACAGCGAACCCGTCCGACCCCACCCGAGGTAGGCGGATCGGCAGTTCCGCAGCAGCGGCCGGTTTTCCCGCGGCAACGGCTGCGGCTGTCTTGGTGCCGATCTCCGCGAAGTATCGGTTGAGTGTGTCAGGGTCGATGTCGGGAGTGGTTGTCTGGGCGCTCCTCTTGCTGGCGATGATGGGACGCACGCAGCGGTACATGGAACCTGGGCCCGTCTCAGCTATGCGCTGTCTAATGTTGTCTCGTGAGTCGCGCTGAATAGCCGAGCGGGTCAGCCGGTTAAGCTCCTTGTACCGCGCGCGGTCTCCCTGCCGTAGGGCCGCGCGCCGCTCCGCCATGATTCGCCGGGTCCCCTCGGAGACGGGTGGCGGGTGGGGGTTACGAATTCGGACTCTTCGGACCGGGGCCAGCTCGTCCAGTACGGCTGTAAGTTGGTCGATCAAAAAGTCACTCTGCCGCTGCACATTATCAGTGACGAAAACTGGGGACCAGTCCACGCCACCGAGCCGGGCACGGAACCTGTCCATATCAATGGATTTCCAACTACGGGTTTGCACTACAACGGGGATCGGGCGGCATTTGCGAATGCGCATCAGGGCATGAGTGGAATGATGGTCACTAAAATCACACTGACGCACACCTGCTCGAACCACCATGTCTGCACAGTTGGTAACGATGACGTCGAGCACAGACCCGGAGCCGGGATACGTCGCGTCACTGATGGTCTGTGACAGTGAATACTTCTGGAACAGTCTGTTGAGATGACCGCCGGGCGTGTTCCCAGTGGTCACCCGTAAGTCACAGTTGAGGTCGCCGGCTAAGACGAGAAGACCGCGGTTGTCCGTCAGGACTGTCTGTATTTCCGACTCAAGCTGCTCAAGGTCGGCCGTCAGCTGGGCGCCAGCAGGTGAGGGAGGACGGTACATGGCACATATGACAATGCCTGTGTCACGCCCAACGCTCACGCGGGCCCAAACTGTCTCAAGTTTTGTGGTCGAGTTGTCAGGCTCAGGCTTGGGTAGGGCTTTTATCTGAAAGCCATCGCGGGCTAGAATCGCCACGCCCCCAAAGCCGCGACCGCCAGCTCGGTCGGCTCTGATCAGCTGATATCCGGGAAACGCCACGAGACGATTGGGCACACGCGGCTTCAGCCAGGTCTCCGAGAGGATGATGATGTCTGCTCCCGTGTCAGATATCTCACAACGGAGTGGGAGAATCTTGGGCAGAAGTGACTGGACGTTGAGAGATGTCAGAAGAAGCTCGTCACGTCGTCGGTCACGAAGCAGCGGCGGATCTTGATTGGTCGGCATTTGACGCTCCGGTCCATCCGGTCGAACTGGGTGGTTGACATCGGCGTGGTGTTCTTGTGATGGTGGCAGGTGACCCTCTACACGGCGGAAGCTGTCACTTCCAGAGTCTTCCTGACAGCCGTCGGCTGTCAGGCCCGGTCTGCCCCGGGTTTGGACCACTGGACTCTCCTCTATGCCAGGGGCGAGTCCAGGGTCCGACAGGGGGATCAGGGCTCGGCCGTAGTCCTGACGATGGTGGTGCTCGTCGTAGATAGCACGGAGTCGACGTGCTTGGACTATGCGGCCGGCCCTTCTCCCCCTGTAGCGCCGCCTTACTCCGCCCCTCCTACCCTCCTCGGGGCGCCGGGCGGGAGATTTATGGCCGTCCGTCGTTCGACGGGGACCGGAGCGGAGCGGGCCGGACCCGGCCCCGTCTGGGCGATCGTCGGCGGCGACGTTGAGATTCGGGTAGAAGTAAATCCGGCGAGCTGATTGGTGAGCAGAACTGGGTAGAGAACGGTAGAAGGACGGTGCCGTTCGACAAGGGCCATGGCTGAAGTTCTGGGAGATTTTCGACAGATGAAAAAGGCTATTTTGCACTGTACAAGTCTCACAACTGCACTAAAAATCACTGTATTCGATCCACAAAATATGTTTCTTGATGAGTGACAAAACTTGTTGTGAACAAACACTTAAATCCGCACTAAAACTCGACGAAACGGAGGAGCGACGCGCGAGGCGGCAGCCGGTAGGAGGCGCCGCGAAATATTCGGCCTCTTATTTTAGAGCCGAAATTTTAAACGGAGCTGTTAAAGGGATATTGCCACTTCCGGAGGATTTCTAAAAAGCAACTTAAATGAATGATGGGGATCAACAATCATGTATGCTCAAGAACAAACTTGTTCATGCAGCATCTAAAGCAGTGTATCGGCAAAGTATTTTGTATTTATTTCTTACTCCAAAACGTTGGTCCCAGCTGTGCTCAGTACTAGATTCATGATGGCCGCTCTCATCTAGTTTGACTGCGGTATTGGTGCCCGCCCAAAGCCGAAGCGTTTGAATTCGCCGAGACTTGACCTTGGAAGTCTATCTGTGTTATAAGGTATAGGTCACATAACTCCTACGGTCCCAAATACGAGCCATAACAATTCTTGCTGTTTTAATATGAAAGAGGCTAAGGTTGTTGAAAATATAATTAACTGCATACGCTTTTTAATTTTAAAGTGCAATGACGGAATGGTAATGTTGAGTTTGCAACATTCAAAAGAAAATAATAGTCCGCAAAGAAGTGATTCTAAATAGTGATATGGCCACTCCAATTTTACGAATGCTTGGCAAGCATGAGTGGTGCAAATGTATTTTTTGATCTAATGGGGGAGTTTCGGGAACCAAATTTTGCAGGTGAAATCGGACACGCTTAATCGACCGATACACACCAAACACTCCATATTGGCCTGCGAGGTGGCAATGTCCTTTTAACCCGCGCTGTGCCGGGGGGGGGGGGGGGGGGGGTGTTTAGACACCTCCCCCTCAGGTTTTTCAAGGATAGCTAAAAAAAAAAACGGCGGTGCGCTGCGCTGCTGTTTTTGGCACAGGTGTTTGGGCATCAATTGCGCACATTATGTAAAAAAATACCTCGGGTCATCTCAGGTCAGGTCACCAGACCAGGTCACGTGACCCCACCTCCAAAAAACTTGCGGTCGTACCACAGTCACAGTTTTTGGATGATCGGTTTTACACTTACAGGATTTCATAAGGCCACATATATCTACAATTATTTTATCTTGGATTTTGTATATCGGCGACCTAAGGTCGGGTCAATTTCGTGACTATAAGGCAATGGGAAATCTTCAAATGCTTTCTATTTCAAGGATATGCAAGATGTCAGTCTAATTCCTTCTGGATCATGTTATTATAGGCCATTATTGATGACCTAGGTGCAATTTTTGTTCAGTGACCCCTACTGGGTCAGCCGAGTTTACCCGAGCTCACCAGCAATTGTATGTCAATAACTCTCGACATAATGACTATAGATAAGTGAAATTGACACCAATGTGTTTGTCTCGTCGAGGCACGTCTTCCCATATGCAACATAACCTACTTGTGTCAACACTTGACCTTGTCCTGAGGTCATTTTTTAAAGTTGACCTAACCTGGTCAACATAACTTCAGTCGAAATGCCTTGAGACAAACACGATGGCATCAAAATAATGTCCTTGTCGTTATTAGGTAAAAATCTATTCGTGACCTTTTTGTATTTTTTTAAAAAACATTTTGTAAAAAAAAAACTTTTTGACATTTGATGAGCTCTGGAGCCTCAACTATTAATCTGAGCCTAAATCTGAGGACTCCTTTCATATTTTATTTTGCAATAGCTTTAGCTTGCTTTTTCCCGTTTGTTCCTATCTATCATAGTTCTTGTGATATCTGGGGGATTCTTGAGCGAAGTCCTAAAACTAGACAATTTGACCTTTGATGACCTCTGGTGACCTCAATAGGCTTTACGAAACAAAATATCTGACGTACTTTTGAATGTGTTTGTCGAGAGCTTTCGTATGCTCTTTTTCTTATCGTGCTAGCTTTTTAGTTTTCGTGTTAGAGGGGGGACTAAACACCCCCCCCCGGCACGGCGAAGGTGGCGCCGAGCACCGGCACGGCGCGGGTTAAGCTGATACACTTTTATGTCTCGGCTCGTGAAAATGCGAGTCCAGCATCGTCGTTCACTGCTGTGTTTAAAATAAGAGGCCGAATATTTCGTGTCAAATCCAGGTCTCCTGTTATCTATGTATAAACCTATGTATCATCAGAATAGCCATTAACCACAAATAAATGTAATGTTATCTTATTTTTAGAACACGAATGGAAAAGTGTCGAAATTTTGGCATGTGACCTCAGGTCAGGTCACGTGATTTCGTTATGTTCTCAGTTAAAATTCGTGATTTGTCTTAGGTGGAATATGAGGGTGCAGGCCCTTCGAATCACGTGACAACCTATTCCGCTCGGTGATCAAGATCACGTGATGACATAATTACATATTTCACTGGCGGATCCAGCCTCTCCGTGGTGGGGAAGGGGGGGCATTCTTTTTGTGGCAAAAAAGTATCCCCATTTTTTCTCCGCGGATTTGGGCCGGTCACCTTATTTTGGTAATCGAGCTTAGGAAATTCACTTTTCAAATGCACACAAATTTGTGCTGTGGATTTTTTTTCTGCGAAAAAAAGCAGTTTATTAACAGCGAAATATTCCGGTTTTGGAACTGTGGATAGCTGGATTTTTACTGCTGCAAAGACAATTTTACGATTTTACGATAAATTGGGAACGCGCGGGGGAGGAGGGGGGAGGGGGCATACTTGTATTGAATGCCTCCCCCCCAGATTCCTGCGGGGGGGGGGGGGGGGCATTTGTCCCTGATGCCCCCCTCCATGGATCCGCCAGTGAATTGTGTGCAAAGTTATTACAAATTACGTGCTGGCAACCATAATTTGTCCACAACAAAATATAAATAAAATATTTAGAGGAAAAAAATATGTTAAATTTTCTTACCATCGAAGGCCAATGTATCTAAGTCAATTCTGGGAAGAAGAAGAAAAATCTGAATTTTAAAAGGCCATATTATAATATCACGTGATCTGAGGTCTAAGTCCTAAGATCACATGTACAAATGCCAAAATTTCGTAATTTTGAAACATGATTTTGATAACATGAATATATTGTTCCGGACGATTCTGATGATATATAGGTTTATATGACTCGTATGATTTAGATGGGAGATATTGCCTTCTGAAAATTAGAGTTTTGCATGACAACAAAGTTGCCCACTCGAAACCACTCACTCGTTGAACCCACTCGTTGTAACTCGAAAACCGTTTGACGGACGGAGCTGATAATTTCATAATGTGAATCTACGACCCAGATAACATGGGTGAAAATAAAATGGTTCACTGCAACAATAGAGCTGCTAGACATAACACATTACAGTATATAATGTCTGAAAATTACTATTTTTAGATACAAATAACCATTTTACTCCGGTTCAAGATGTTCGGGAATTTCAAGTTCGGGATTTTACGGCTTTTTGGGAAGGGCAAAAACATACGTTTGCCTACCGATTTTTCGTTTGGGAGGAGGGGGAAATTGCCCATTTTGCCCAACCTGAATCCGCCACTAGTGACAGTTCCAATGTTATCTTCCAATGTGCGATTGAGTTCGTTGGAAGGAGTTCGAAGGAGTTGGTGTGACAGGTTGAGAGCGTGACAGTCGCCGTGCTGGGGCGGTTGATGGTGGAAATGGGGCCAGATGGATCTGACCCGAGAGCGTGATGATCGGGAAACGCCAAGACCTTTTCACGTGCCTCCGTCTCGTCGAAAAATGTGTTGCGGGTATTCTGAGTGGAGTTATAATGGACACAAACATAATTCAAGAGACATAATTGGAGTGAAACATGGAGGCTTGCCGATCAAGTATAATAATGATTCGTTTGGCGATGGTGGACATTGGAATAGTTGGGTTGTCAAGAATGGGACTAGTAATGCAGACCATACAAGAACGAAACCCAAGTTCACCATAAAGGTGAGTGTTTAATAGAAAATCCTGTTTGTAAAAAATAGGGTACAATCCTAATTTCGGACGTGTTCCTATTGTGTTCAATGCTTTTTTGCTAACATATTACTACCTATCTGCACATACACTGTACATTCCTGAAAGGTTTAGACAGACATATTATTAGGATAAACAACATAAAATCAAATATGCCAAAACAGAACTTCCCGTGCTATTAGTGATTTATTGTGTTGGTATCTACAATCTACACTACCAAAACCATGGGAAGTTGGGTGTTTTGGTATGATTGGTAATTGCAACTGATTGGTGCCCTTTATTTGTGACAAATATATTTTATAAAGAATATTTCCACAAACTGAGCCGCATAGTCTTTGCACAAAAACATGAAGATTCTGAAAGTTTGAGCTCTCTAGCTCGATTTTAAAACTCCAGCACCATACAACAGGCATATATCACTCCTCGTAGATGGCCAGGTTCTACAGCGACTCCTGGAACCTTACGTGGTCTAGCATCTGCCTCCCCCCCCCCACGCGTTTGTCCAGCAACACCATCAGGCATTCCGCGGACTCAGTGGAGGTCTTGTCTCGCTGCCCTCCAGAGGGCAGGGTCTTCCTTATCCGGAACAGTGGGTCGGCCTTGGGGAGGAGGGTGGTGATATCCCGGGCGTACTGAATCTCCAGTTTGAGCTTCTTCTTCTTCTTCTCGTCTATGGAAGCGGTCATGAAGCTATCCACCTGCTCCGCGGAGGTAAACGGGGCGCCCACCTCCTTCAGGTGATCCATCATGCCGAGTTTCTTTCGCTCCTGCATCAGTGTCATCTCCATCTTGTCATCGGAACCCTTCCTCATTTTGTCCTTCATCTGCTTGGACCAGAGCAGCTCATGCTCCCTCTTGTCCTTCGCCGCCTGCCTGTAGGACCTGAAGTTGCTGGTGGCGCCCTCCCTGAAGTCCTTGCACCGCTGGGGGATGTGCTGCCTTTACACCGCGCTCAACTTGGTAGACTTGTGCAGCCAGTAGTCTATGAAGCCGTGATCCCTCTCCCCCGAGCCCACCGATGACCCTTTCAAGTTGACTGAGGGCCTCCCAGAAAGACTGAGGGCCTCCCAGAAAGACTGTGGGCCTCCTTAGACCGACTGAAGCCTTGGACCCTCCTGGCTAACCGAAGGCCTCTCAAGCCGACTGAGGGCACATCATGCAGCAAGCGGACCGAGGGCTCCCTCAGGCCTCGGACCGACCAACGGCCCCCTCAAGCCGGCCGAAGGCTATCTCATGCCGACCGAGGGCTCCTCAGGCTGACTGTGTGCCCCCTCCCTCTGACTGAGGGCCCCCTCAGGCCGGAGGAGGGACATATATGGTCGACCCAGGGCCCCTTAGGCGGAATGATGGTTCCTTAAGCCTAGCGAGGGCCCCTTCAAGCCAACCAAGGCCCCTCAGACCGACCGAGGGTCATATCAGTCCGACCAAGGGCCCCTCAGGCCGACTGTGGGCCCCGTCAGGCAGGCCGAAGGCCATATCACGCCGACCAAGGGTCATCTTAGGACGACCTCTCAGGCCGATCGAGGGCCCCCTCAAACCGACTGTGGGCCCCCCAGGCCGAATCTGTGTACTCTAAGGCCCTTGTCATTTATGATTTTAAATGATGAGGTGTATACCACGGTGGGCGAAAAAGAATCTAGGACGTGTCGTCGGAAGCAGATATAAAATGCCACCTCGAAAGATTTAATCAACGATCACAAGAAATCAATTTGGATATTATTTTTAACCCCCCGTGAGATTTGTCTTGAATAACTTTTTACACATGCGGTGAATCTTGGTAAAATTTTCGGTAGCTGAGTTTACAGCAATTATACGTTGGTTGTAAAACTTTATTTGAAATTGGTTGAGAAATTTGGGAAATAATGACGTTTTGATGACGTCATGTTGGTAAAAAATAGAAATATTTGAAAAATCGTAGAAAATAGAGTTTTAAACCAAATTGAAAACGCCATTCACCAAAGATAAAAAATGTCATTTGATTTAAAATGGCGATCTCAGATTTGCAAAATTTTGGGTTTTTGACTCCTAATTTAAAAAAAAAAAATGTTTGTTTTTTAAAATTCCCACAAAATAAAAATATTAAAACATGTGAGAAAAACCGGTATTTGTGTCAGAGAACTGAGTATGGACAATACTCATATCAAATTTGAAAGCAATATCTTTATTTCTGACTGAGTGATGGCTCCCCAAGTGTAAGAAGCTGATGATGTCATTTTTTTAAACAACTTTTTTGACTTCTTTTTGACAAGATACGAACAAATAATTACCTTTCCTGTATCTCTGAGCCAAAACTGGTCTAGGAACATGCCTTTTTATTTACATTTATCAATTTCTAATTTTGAGGTTTCCCTGAAGAGCAAAATCGCTGTTCTGGACGTGGTAAATCCGAGGTCATTCACTTGACCTGGAACGTCATCCGTTGACCTGAACCCTAAAAAGGCCTGGTTCTTACTGCATTGCTCTAAGTTGCTTGGTTTGGATGCTAACAGGGGGGCCTGTCAGGCCCCCCCCGTAAGGCGAAGGCGAAAAAAGCTCCCGTAGGGCGAGGGTTAAGTGACGAAAAGCCTGCTCAGCCGATTTAAACGTTGTTAAATTCATAACTATAATATTGAATAATTGCTTAATATTCATGTGTTTGGTAGGGTTGTCACAAAACCTCCCAATTTGTTATTTATGGAAATTTCAAATGGAATGTTATGGCCAGACAATGTCTATCTATTGCATTGCACTATTATACCTTATATTAACCCGCGCACTGCACGAACGCACGGCTTTGCCGCGCACGCACGGCTTTGCGCCGAACACGAACTGCAGCGGAGGGATTTCCGCCCCCCCCCTAAGATCTCGAAAACTACGCTACGTAGCGATAAGCGGAAAACGGGATTTGATAGCTTGATACATGTTCTATCAAAGTATTTCATTATCGTTTTAGGTCAGGTCAAAATTGAGGTCACCAGAGGTCATCGAAGGTCAAATTTTCCAGTTTTTCCTGTTTTAGGACATCGCTCCAGAAATTCCCATATATCTCAGAAACTATGCCAGTTAGAAACAATCGGAAAAAAGCAAACGCCAGCCAGTGAAATTCGTAATCGCTAAGGTGCCCTCGTTTTTTTGTTAAATTGTTTTTCGCCATTAACTTTTTATGTAATAAAAATACCGGAAAACGTTTTACGTCATTGTGTTTGTCTTTTCAAGGCGCTTTGAATAATATACATTATGACCTTGTTAAGTGAACTTAAAAATTTGACCTCAGGTCAAGGTCAAGTGGTGACCCAAGTAGGGCATGTTGCATATGGGAAGACGTGTCTTGACGAGACAAACACATTGATGTCTGTTTTAATTTTCTATCTTCATTATTTCGGGAGTTATTGACAAAAAAGTGATGGTGACTTCGCATCACCTTAAATGACCCAATAGGGGTCACTGAACAAAACTTGCCCTTGGATCATTAAGAATATTCTATAATAACATGATCCAGAAGTAATTGGACTAATATCATGCATATCCTTAGTATTTGTATATTTCCCCATTGACTAATTATGGGGAGGTTACGAAATTGACCTGACCTTAGGTCACCGATATCAAAATTCCGAGATACACGAATTGTAAGTACGTATGCCTTGATGATATCCTGTAAGTTTCAAACTGATCGGTGAAAAACTCTGGCTTTGTCACAACTGCAAACATGTTTGGAGGTGGGGTCACTTGACCTGGCCTGGTGACCTGACCTGAGATGACCCTAGGTTATTTTTTCTTCAAAGTGTGTGCAATTGATGTCATGACAGGTGTGCGAAAATCCGGCAGCGCTACACACCGCCGTTTTTTTCGCTATCTTTGAAAAACCTGAGGGGGGGGGGGGGGGCGGAAATCAACCCCCCTGCAGTGAGCGGGTTAAATGAGGTTTAATCTTGAAATATTTTTTTTTCCTTTTTCCTGCCGGTGGTAACCTCTTGTGCCTGTTGATAATAGCTTCAGTTACGTAAAGGTCGGAATCGATTTCGGAGTCGGAGTCAGAGTCGAAGTCGGAGTCGGAGTCGGAGTCAAGAGGGTTGGAAACGGAGTCGGAGTAGGAGTTACCTGAAAACCTATCGACTCCGCAGCCCGGTTAAGTAATAGACAATATCACACTTCACGAGAGCAGTGTACTGTGGGATTGAAAATTCCGTGTTGTACCTGTCTACAAGGTCGTTCAATCTCTGCCTTTCCAGAAAACACTATAACTGAGGCGCATCATCTACGTGTATTTAGCATACAATTTTTTTTTTATAACGTTTCGCAAACAATCAACAACAGTACACTCGAAGCGGTCAAAACACAGCCTGAGTGTACCGAAAAGAAATGGCGAGTAACAGTGCTGTTTGGGCCGCTCTCTAGAGGACTTTGGTGTGCGGGCGTAGCGTCCAGAGCGCGAGACCAACCACGCCGGTCCAGAAGGAGGTGCCCAGATCCGCGCTGCCCAGAGGCCTGAAACGAAACAATTCAGTGTATCAATGCCGCGTCACCACAGCAGCAGCAGCAGGCCTAAATAACTGTTAACACGTTTTGCAGAGGACAGATTGCATACTTATTGTTGAGAAAGAATTATATAAATACTTTCCGAAAGCTACTCCTTTCTAGCTACTTCTATTGATATAATCATTTTACAAATGCTTACCCGTATTACATTCACTATGAGATGTTCATTGTTCACACTCACTTGGTGTATAGCGTTGTTTTGCTATATTTTGGCTTCTGAGCTGGCCGCCTTACTTTGATGGTGTTCTGTGAACAAACACAAACATTACCATATTGTAAAATAGGTAGACGCGATGAAAGAATCAACGAATCATCAATAGTTACACATATAAGTCTAAGTAAAAGTGCTACCGATGGGAAACACAAAAATCGCAACATGTTTCACATATATAAAGTTTAAGCACTAAATGCAGAACGTTAAACAAATTACATGTGCCGTTTGAGCTGAATAGAAGTCCACCTACCACAATTTTCTCAGCGTTTGATGAGAAAGGTGCCATCTCTTCAGAAGTTCCCGTTTTCCAGAATATATCTAAGAAGCTATATGAATTCGACCCCTCTTTCTGCGAATCAGCTTCCTTAATGCCCATTATTTCTGAAAGATCGCTACCAGTTTCAAACTCATTTTGTTTTTGAATAATCGATCTTGTGGTGTCGGTTAGCCTCATTTCAAAACGTTCGTCTTGTGTACGCCTGTTGTCAGCTCTCCTCGTCTCCAGACGTCGTTCCTCGGAACGCCTGTTGTCAGCTGGCATCGCCTCCAGACGTCGTTCCTCAGAATGTCTGTTGTCAGCTCGCCTTGCCTCTAGACGTCGTTCCTCCGAACGCATGTTCTCAGCTCGCCTTGCCTCTAGACGTCGTTCCTCAGAACGCCTGTTGTCATCTCGCCTTGCCTCCAGACGTCGTACCTCAGAACGCCTGTTGTCAGCTGGCCTCGCCTCCAGACGTCGTTCCTCAGAATGTCTGTTGTCAGCTCGCCTTGACTCCAGACGTCGTACCTCAGAACGCCTGTTGTCAGCCTGCCTCGCCTCTAGACGTCGTCCCTCAGAACGGCTATTGTCAGCTCGCCTTGCCTCCAGACGTCGTTCCTCAGAACGCCTGTTGTCAGCTGGCCTCGCCTCCAGATGTCGTTTCTCCGAACGCCTGTTGTCAGCTCGCCTTGTCTCCAGACTTCGTTCCTCAGAACGCCTTGCCTCCAGACGTCGTTCCTCAGAACAGCTGTTGTCGGCTCGCTTTGCCTCCAGACGTCGTTCCTCAGAACGCCTTGCCTCCAGACGTCGTTCATCTGAACGCCTGTTGTCAGCTCGCCTTGACTCCATACGTCGTACCTCAGAACGCCTGTTGTCAGCTGGTCTCGCCTCCAGACGTCGTTCCTCAGAACGCCTTGCCTCCAGACGTCGTTCCTCTGAACGCCTGTTGTCAGCTCGCCTTGACTCCAGACGTCGTTCCTCAGAACGCCTGTTGTCAGCTCGCCTTGCCTCCAGGCGTCTTTCCTCCGAACGCCTGTTGTCAGCTCGCCTTGTCTCCAGACGTCGTTCCTCAGAACGCCTTGCCTCCAGACGTCGTTCCTCTGAACGCCTGTTGTCAGCTGGCCTCGCCTCTAGACGTCGTTCCTCAGAACGGCTATTGTCAGCTCGCCTTGCCTCCAGACGTCGTTCCTCAGAACGCCTGTTGTCAGCTGGCCTCGCCTCCAGATGTCGTTTCTCCGAACGCCTGTTGTCAGCTCGCCTTGTCTCCAGACTTCGTTCCTCAGAACGCCTTGCCTCCAGACGTCGTTCCTCAGAACAGCTGTTGTCGGCTCGCTTTGCTTCCAGACGTCGTTCCTCAGAACGCCTTGCCTCCAGACTTCGTTCCTCAGAACGCCTGTTGTCAGCTCGCCTTGCTTCCATACGTCGTTCCTCAGAACGCCTGTTGTCAGCCCGCCTTGCCTCCAGACTTCGTTCCTCAGAACGCCTGTTGTTAGCACGCCTTGCCTCCATACGTCGTTCCTCAGAACGCCTTGCCTCCAGTCGTCGTTCCTCAGAACGCCTGTTGTCAGCTCGTCTTGCCTGCAGACGTCGTTCCTCAGAACGCCTTGCCTCCAGGCGTCATTCCTCAGGACGCCTGTTGTCAGCTCGCCTTGCCTCCAGGCGTAGTTCCTCAGAACGCCTGTTGTCAGTTCGCCTTGTCTCTAGACGTTCTTCAGAACGCCTGTTGTCAGCTCGTCTTGCCTCCAGACGTCGTTCTTCAGAATGCCTGTTGTCAGCTCTCCTTGCATCCAGACGTCGTTCCTCAGAGCGCTTGGTATCCAGACGTTGTTCTTCAGAACGTCTGTTATCAGCTCGCATTGTCTCAAGACGTCGTTCCTCCGAACGCCTTGTCTCAAGGCGTCGTTTCTCTGAACGCCTGTTATCAGCTCGCCTTGACTCCAGACGTCGTTCTTCAGAACGCCTGTTGTCAGTTCGCCTTGTCTCCAAACGTGTCTCTTCAGAACGCCTGTTGTCAGCTCGCCTGGCCTCCAGACGTCGTTCCTCAGAACGCCTCGTCTCTAGACGTCGTTCCTCAGAACGCCTGTTGTCAGCTCGCCTTGCCTCCAGACGTCGTTCCTCAGAACGCCTCGTCTCTAGACGTCGTTCCTCAGAACGCCTCGTCTCCAGACGTCGTTCCTCAGAACGCCTTGCCTCCAGACGTCGTTCCTCAGAACGCCTCGTCTCTAGACGTCGTTCCTCAGAACGCCTGTTGTCAGCTCGCCTGACTTCATAACGTCCGTTTTTTTCCCTCTGTACTGGAGCGATACACATGTTCATTGGGGTGTTCGCCTGAGTTTGTCGGCTTTGTTAGTTTGGTGTCGGTGCTCTGGATTTCTTCCACTCCGGTCTCTGATTGGTGGATGTGAGAGGTGGTGAGTTGTTCCGATTTTTCTGACAGTGCGGAGAAGTGTTGAGTTATTTCTATGCTTGGCAAGGGCTGGTGTCCCTCGGTTGCTTTAGGGCCACGATATGCGGCGGCCAGAAGGAGAAATAGGAGACCGATTTGTCGAGACATCCTGAAAAGAAAGAAAATGTTTCAGTTAGCGCAAGTTTTACTTGATGCTACTTGATGTCTGTCATATGAATGTTAATTTGAAATAAAAAGTACTAGTAGTAAAAATAGTCGGAGCACTTGCAAATTTTCAAGTATTGATGGATATTGTTGACATTTTGATTTCTAACACGTGACATATGCATACAGCCAGTTAACGATGGGAGGTGAAAATGCCAGGCTCCCCTCCTCGCATCCGACGGCAAAATACCCCATATTCAGAAAAGCAGTAGGCGTGGATCATCTTCAAATTACGAAATTTGGGGTGAAATCGAAGTTGAAGCGAAGCTTTTGGCTATATTTTATATTCAACACATGACATTTGGCTAGAATATCGCAGTTCATCCCAAGATTTGTAACCAAAAAGGCTCAAGTTCGACCCCAAACCCATCTGGAACCTGGCTGAAGCTCCACAGGCGAGTGATCTGTCGTCTGACTGACTGACCGTGGACCGCCTGGAGCTCATGTATGTCACCACTAGGTTACTAGATTTAGTGTCCGTGACCCTGGCGGAGCTAAGAAAGACATCCTGTTAAGCCTGGACCAGCTGCAGGCTGTACGGGAGGTGGCTGACTCCAGACCTGGCGATAACCTGGCGGTGTGGTTCTCGCACCCAGTGTCGATCAAGCCAGCAAACTTTTACAACTAGTTCTCATTGATATAAAGGTATGGTGCGACCAATGGGGTCTGGAAATTTCTCCAAGTAAATCGGCATCCCTATTTTAAAAAAAACTGCATATGTGGAACCCTACATTCCATTAAAATATAACAATCAAATTATCCCTTTCGTCAAATCAGTCAAGTATCTGGGAATAACGCTAGACACACGTCTCTCGTTCATCCCACACTTCAATGATTTAGTGCAGAGATTTACGCGACGAATTAACATTATGAAGTCATTGACTGGTCGAGAGTGGGGCGCAGATCGTGCCACTCTCCTCCAACTATATACTTCCCTGATACGCCCAATACCACAAACTATAACGGACTATAACGCATTCTTATTTGATGACATATGTTCCAAAAAAAAAATTGCAAACTGTCCAAAACGCTGCCTTGAGGATCGTGACAGGGGCCTGCGGCACCACTAACACCACAAACTTACACATCGACACAAACATTCCCACACTCTGCCGCCGACGCAAACACACACTACTTAGATTCTACGCCAGAGCAAGTTCACACCCCACACGCCCAACATTCCACATTTTAAATCACCCCGCACCCACTAGACGACAAACACTACTACAAAAACGACACCCGCTTATCATTCACAGAATCAGACAAACACTCACACTATTCAACATCGCTCACATCAACACAATGCCAACGCCACCACTCACATCTCACTGGCTCGACACAACACCAGACACACACCGCCTCTTCACACACAGCAAACACAGTCACCGCGTCAGAGACACACACACTCTTCCACGAACACAAAGCACAACACAACACATACACATACATATACACAGACGGTCCACGGGGCGACGGCCGAACCGGTGGTGCATACTTCACAAACACAGTTAGCAACAACTTTAGACTTCCGGACATAAATAGCGTATACACAGCGGAATTGTCATCCATTTTATTAGCATTAATATATGTCAGAAAAGAAAAACTTAAGGAAGTAGTCATTTGCACAGACTCTTCCGCCTCGCTCTCTGCCATTTCCTCGATTAGTGACTGTAGAAATCCGATAGTATTTAAAATTAGACAGCTAATTAAGTATTTAAACAGCAGAAACAGCAGTATTACATTTATCTGGATCCCAGGACACGCCGGTATCCCAGGAAACGAGGAAGCCGACAGACTAGCGAAATTGAGCCTAGAATTACCTTCAGAAAACCAATTACCAAGTCCAGTAACAGACGTTTTAAATTATATAAATTTACAACTTAACATATTGCGCCAGCGCGAGTGGGACGCTTCTCCGCATTTTCATCTTCATCCGATCATGCCAAAAGTCCAACATTTTATATCTAGTCACCAGAATTGTAGAGAAAAGGAGGTGATATTGGCGCCCCTCCGCTTCGGTCATACACAAATTACTCATTATTATATTATGGAGAATCTCCCGCCACCAAATTGCCAACATTGCCCAGGTTATCCGCGCTACACAATTAAGCACTTACTAATTCCAGCCCAGTACACAACGATAAACGCCAGAACATTATTAATTACGCACAACAAAATCGCATCACATTAAATCTTCAAACGCGGTTAGGTGATAAGTACCCTGAATTGATAGGTCTCCTCTTTGATTTTCTCTACCAAACACGTTTAGTTAATCAAATATAACAGTTTTTTTTGGCCTAACGCATTTTTGGCCCTCCGCGCAGGTTTTTTCCCCTTTGCCTTAGACGCTGGGTTTTTTATTATTCAGGACTTTTCTCCCAGCTAAATACATCCCACAACCAGGTCTCGCCGAGGCGCCGGAGCCAGGGAGACTGGCAACAGTCTCCCGTTGTTGCAATGCTGGCACCCCGGCTCCATCAGCACTGACACTGTGTTCAAGTGTATGTGTGTTCGTGAGTGTATGTAATAAAATATGTATGTATGTGTGTCTCGTGTTTTACTTTATCTTTGACCTTAAACGAAATACTTAACGTAATGCTAGTTGCTATATATAAATACTTAACGTAATACTAGATATTATATTAATTTTTGACCTTGAACGAAATACCTAACGTAATATTATATTCACTTTGAACAATAAACTAACGTAAAATAGCTACCCTACTCCCTGGTTTCCTCCGGGTTCACATAAACCGGTTAACGTAATTTTTTGCCTGGCAAATAGCCAGAGGTAATTTCCCCTCCCCCGGAAAATTGCTATAGGCCGGTCCGGGGGAGAAAAAAACTCGCAAGACTCATGCCAATCTGAGCACTCTGTCCTGACTCTGACCACTCGCGCCCCTAAACCTTCCCAATCTCAGCAACTAAAAATTAGTACATTTCAGTGCAAAACCATTGTATTAACAAAACCGTTAATTATTGAAATTTATCAACATGTATCCATGTATCAACACCAGCATCACAAATCAGCATCATCAAGCATACTTATAAATAATCATAGTTACTATGGATCAACAGTCAGCTACGTATATTCATATGTTTATAGAAGCTTGGTCGGTGCAGCTCCGACCGGATAAGAAATACAATTGGTTGTGACGGGAGGCATGAAACATATAGACGCTATCATACCTAATGTTTATCGATCACAAATTCACAACTAAGTGCATTTATAAGATCAAAAGAACGTACGAAAGAACGCACTCACAATTTACAATTAGGTACTCATAACTCCGATCACGACAGCACGATTGACAGCCTTTCGCAACTCAACGGCAACTTGAACACTGACAGCGGTCGACGCACGCACACCATGCACAAGCCACCGCGCCAAAGGTCACTGCTCTACTGACCCGGCGCGGCGGCGCGGCCGGCCGGCGGTTATGTGCGCGCGCAGCCAACGCCGTGCTGTCGTCTGCGTGCATCTGCGTCACGACACCCCAAGGAGTGGCGACCGTCACACCTCTCCCAGTGGTGAACGAACTCCTAAAATACGCCCGGCTGAGGCGTCAATTGGCTCCCCCCGCATGAGTATTGCGACACCTCGACATCCCATGCAGCGGTGACGAACACACAATGCGATGATGGTCGGCCCTGACACACCACGCAGGTGTCTGACATGGGTAGCTGACATAGTGAAGCATCAACAGCGACACCACATGCATGAGTAAATTTCCAAATTAACCCCTGTGGCAGGAGTTGACACCCGGGTCGTGTGTAGCGATTGTGTGAGTGTATGTGATAAACTTATTTCAGAACAAAACCAGATACTATCAGATAAATTACAAAAACATCGCAATACACGAAGTCATATCGCGTGAAAGAAACGTGCAAGCATCCAGCTCCCGACATAAATCGATGCAGGAGGCGCCGGTTAGATATTGATAAACAATCAATTTACCCCGCGCACTGCCAGTGAGGCAGATATCACCCCCCCCCCTGAGGATTTTCAAGATTAGCGGAAAACGGCGCCGCACAGAGCCGCCAAATTTGGCATGACTGTTTTGGCATCAATAACCCACATTGTGTAAAACAACGATCGCCAGCTATTAAATTTTGAAATCGATTACTGGTCCTTAAATTTTATCTCGGGTCAATATTGGAGGCTGCAGAGGTAACAAAAAAAAATTGCTTTTGTGCAAAACCGTTTTTGCTCATAACTTTTTACCTAATAACGATAACGGTAAAATGTTCACGCCACTGCGTGTGTCTCGTCAAGGTACTTCGAATGATATACATGGTAATCTGGTTAGTTCAACTTCAAAATTTCACCTCGGGTCACATCCCCTGGACCTGAGGTCAAGATCCACGGAAATCATGTTTCATATAGGGAGACGTGTCTCGACGAGACAACACATTGCTGTTGGTTTTACTTCTCTATCTTTATTATGTCGCGAGTTATTGACAAACAAAGTGATGGTGACCTTGGATGACCTAAAAGGACCCCATAGGGGTCACTGCGCAAAACTTACACATTGTATCATCAAGAATATCCTATAATAACATGATCCAGAAGTAATTGGACTAATGTCATGCATATCCTTGAAATAGGAAACATTTGAATATTTCTCCATTGACTTCTTATGGGGAGCATAGGCGTACACAAGGGGGGGGGGGGCAAACGGGGCAATTGCCCCCTGATTGTCTGTACGTGCCCCCTTTGGTCGAAAAAATTAATGATTTTTTTATATTTTTCAGAGCAAAATGGCGAAAATATGCTCTTTTAAAAATATAGTGGGCCAAATCCGGTGATTGTTTTTTGGTGGGAGTACTTTATGCCCCCCCCCCTCCCGGAGCAAAAAATGCCCCCTCCTGGAGCAAATACTGGGTACGCTACTGATGGGGAGGTCACGAAATTGACCTGACCTTAGGTCACCGATATCAAAATTCAGAGATAAACAAATAGTAAGTACTTATGCCCTCATGACACCATATAAGTTGCAAACTAATCGGTGAGAAACTCTGGCTTTGGCACAACTGCAAACGTTTTTGGAGGTGGGGTCACTTGACCTGGTATGGTGACCTGACCTGAGATGTCCCGAGGTCATTTTTTTTATAAAGTATGTGCAATTGATGTCCCAACAGGAATGTTAAAACCCGGCGGTGCTGTGCGCCGCTGTTTTTTTCGCTATCTGCGAAAAACCTGAGGGAGGGCGGAAATCAACCCCCCTGCAGTGCGTGGGTTAACCCTATTTGTAACAGGCTCTTGGCTACCCCTATTTGTAGCAGGGGGAGCGGATTCCGCCCCCCGGAGATCCCGAGATCTACCTGTCCGATATTCAAAAATGAAACGGCGTTTGGTTTCCCTCAACACGTTCTACATTTCTAAAACATAAACAAATCCAAATGTTTGATAGGGGGCAAAAACTACAATTTGTAGTGGTATTTTTTATCTAAGACAGCTGTCTTGTTGATCAATCGATTTTAACACAACCAATGTGAATCGATAGAGATTAAATTGGAGATTGATATATGGCGGTCACTTTTGAAAATTCATAAATCATAGGCGTGTGCAGGTCACTCAATATGGGGGTGAGGTAAATATGTAATAAAACTACTTTTTTTCGTTTTTTTAATAAATAAAATGGTATGTTATTGAGACATTAGACAGTTATAATTCACATTTTTTCCATAGGCGGAACCAGGTTAGTGAAAAAAGGAGGTAAAATAGGGGAAAAATAATAACCGCAGGCAAGTTGCTACCCAGCACTATAAATACGTTACTGATAGTAGATAGTTCCTTTTGGCATGTTTTACTTCGTCATAGGCGTATCTAGGATCCAAACTGGGGAGGCGCAAGACCTATTGATAAGTATATTATCCGCTAGTATGATACTAACTAGTCACCCGTGACTATTTCACTTACAACTTCAATTCACATTGCTTACCCCCATTTTTACCCTACTTGGACTCGCCTATTATATAATCGTTATTATTATCCTTCGTAGAGTACCCTGTGGTGCGTGTTTCATCCAAAAACTGCAGTATGATATGTCATTGTAGCCCCATGCATCTTAGTTTCTTTGCAATAATATGACCCCCTTTCTTCCATTCCTGAGCGCGCCTCTGAAAAAACTGTATTCCCTCTCGTGGCCTCATATGTGCATATAACATTATAATCTAACCGTCTATTGCGTCGTAAACGCTGGAATATCGTCATCAGCAGGCCAGTCACCCCTTTTGCATGTGCCTGAACACGCCCCTGCAACTTTATATGTCATACATTATGCAAATAATGGAAGGAGAAGCTACCTTTTACGTCTTGATAGCTATAAATGCCTCTTACATAGCTCTATTGGCTTCCTGCTAAGCATTGAATACTTCCTGGAAACCCCCCTTTCCAAGCGCCTGAAACCGCCTCTGACATGCAATTTCTATGATATTTCATTAAAATAAACCAATTTGCACTTGTTGCAATCACCGTAAACCGATGTAACTCCTTCATACTGGAGGCAGTTAGGAAGAAACCGTGAAGATCGCATTTCCGTATTATCGCCAAATGTCGCCGCCGAACCCTCCCAAAACCGTGCCCTGGATCCGCCTCTGTTCAAGTTAAGAACTCAAAGTTTTGACTCCATATGTGACAATATATTTTGTGAAAAGTCCAAAAATTTCATGGGCTTGCTTCCAGCCGTTCTGGAGATATCTGCGAAAAACATGAGGGGGGGCGGAATCTACCCCTCAGTTACAAATAGGGTTAAGGAATAAAGAACGCACTCGTTCCTTATCGAAAACCACGAGTATGGAGGAAAACAATTCGGGTCTGATTGCTTTTGTCTAAATCCATCCAGTTTGGAACCAGACCCGATTCAATCCATTACTTTCTTCAAGGTGAATTCCTGTCCCGATCAAAGAATAGCCACCAGATGCAGCGTTGTTCCTGGCTAATACAAACACGTTGCATGTGAGACAGTTAAGGAATCAAGAAAGCACTCGTTCCTTATCGAAAACCATGAGTATGGAGGAAAACAATTCGGGTCTGATTGGGTTTGTCTAAATCCATCCAATCTGGATCCAGACCCGATTAAATCCATCTTAGAAGTCTTAACGCCCCCTCTAACTCGGCTCCTATTGGGAATAGGCGGAATCCCAACACCGTTCGATAGCTCGTCAAAAATCATGTTGAAACTGTTTCGATCATTTTTTGACTGAGGTTGATTGAGGTTACCAGAGGTCCAAAGGTCAGATTTTCCCATGTTAGGACTTTTCTCCAGAAACTCCGAAATATCTCGGGAAGTATGATAGCCAGGAAGGAACTATTTTTTTTTCACTTTTTTTTCAAAAAGTGTGGGGGGGGGGGCAGAATCTTCCCCTCCTGGAATTGTTTTTAATAACTTGAAACTATGATATATATATATCGACGTGAATTATGTCCCATCAATTCTACGTCATTTTACACCATTTCAATTAAATTGGCGCAGTAATTTTGGAGATAATGACGTTTTAGTGTCGTCATGTCATGTCACTTTCGGTGGAAAACGATAAATGTTTGGAAAATCGAAGAATGTCGAGGTTTCAAGCAAATTGCAAAAATAAATGACAAAGGGAAATATTGACCTTTTGATTTATTTATATGCATTTTTTGTGACACATGTATGGCATCAAATTGATGGTGCCTCAATTTAAAGTGAAATAACAACTTCTATATTTGAAGAAGAAAAAAATTGTGAAATTAAAAATATGCAATTACATATGGTGACGAACAGTATGATCCATCACTATCTCTGGTTTGAATGTTGATTTGTAAACAAGGGGCCAGAAATGAAGTAAGTGCGCCAATAAGCGTGGTAATGTCCCTGATTGGTCAATGAAACAAATCACCGACACTAAATAGGTCGCCATTGGGTGCATGTAAGTGAACTTCCGATTTCAATACCATGTTTTTCACGGATTTTTTTGGGAAACAATGGTTCTTTTTAAGATAAGCTAAAGCTGATAAGCTGTCATATATATACAACCAGAGACAAAACAAAACAAAACTCCTAATGTTGAAAATAAATTAACCAATTTTCACAAATTGAGGGTCGAAACCACTAACTAGGCCGTCGCTGGGTGGATAAGTTAACTACTAATTTGGTTACCTTTTTCAATGTCTGTTGATTTAAAGGATGTCTGTGCCCATAATCACAACAGACAGAGTGGATATATTTTCCACACCATTTTGTCAAAAAAGCAATACGGAAGGAGCTCGGAATTTGATGGGAACCGAAATTCGTTACCAAGTACTTGACAGTAACCGGTCGTTATATGTGTATATGTGCTTATCAACTTTAACTTGCAATGTCTCTCGGAAGGAATTTTTATATTCAAAATGCGACAAATTTACAATATTTTTTGGTCTCGTCTGTCCATTTCAAGTATTAACTCCATTATTGTGGAAAAGGGTAATTATTTCCCTTTAAACAAGGCAACAACACTCTTTTAAAGGGCAATAATGGCCCTTTGATGTATTTATCTGCATTATTTTATCACACATGTATGGTATCAAATTGATCGCATCTCAATTTAAAAGTGAAATAACATGTTTTTCCATGTCGGAAATTACATTTTGGTACATTAAAAATATGAACTTACATATGGTGACGAACGGTATGATCCATCACTATCTCCTCTGGTCTGAATGCTGATTTGAAACAATTCATATCGCCAGAAATGAAGTAAGTGCGCCAAGAAGCCTGACAACGCTCCTGAATGGTCAACGTAAGAAAACGCCGACACTAAAAAGGTCGCCGTTGGGTGCATAAGTGAACTTCTGATTTCATTGCCATTTTGCATTGCGTCATGATGAATTTTGTTCAATGATTGTTTAAATGATAAGCTTAACACGCGCACGGCCGGGGGGTGATTTCCGCCCCCACCTCCACCCCCTCCCCCTCCGGTTTGCATGAATAGCGGGAAAACGGCGGCGCGCAGCGCCGGCTAATTTGGCACAGCTGTTTGGGCATCAATTACCCACATTGTCTCAATTGCTTACCTCGGGTAATGTCAGGCCAGATCACCAGGCCAGGTCGTGACCCCACCTCCAAAAAGTGTGCTGTCATACCACATCCACAGTTTTAGCCGATCGGTTTCAAACTTACAGGCGTTCATCAGGCCAATGGTGCCTACATTTAGTTTATCTCGGATTTTTAAATATCGGTGACCTAAGGTCGGGTCAATTTCGTGACCTCCCCATTATAAGTCAATAGGGAAATATTCAAAGGCTTCCCATTCCGAGGATACGCATGATAGCAGCCCAATTCCTTCTGGATCATGTTACAATAGACCATGCATGATGACAAAGGGGAATTTTGATCCTACAGGGTCAGCCGAGATCATCCAAGTTCACCAACATTATTTTTTTGGTCAATAACTCTCGACAGAATAAAGATTGATAAGTGAAACCGGTACTATTGTGTTTGCCTCATCAAGACACGTCTCCCAATATGCAACATGACCTAATTGGGTCACCATTTAACCTTTACCTGAGGTCAAATATCTAAGTTGACCTTACCTGGTCAACATGATTATGCTTCGAAGCGCCGTGACGAGACAAACATGACGTCAAAATTATTGCTCTATCTTTGTTATGTAAAATATTATTTGCGACAAACGGCTTTGCCCCAAAATGGCCTTTTTGAAATGTGATGACCTTTGGAGCCTAAATAGTTGACATGATATAAAATTAGAGGACACCATGTGGATTTCATTTTCAAAGAGCTTACCATTGCTTTTTTCCGTGTGTACCTAGCTATGATAGTTCATGAGATATCTGGGGGTATCTGGAGCGAAGTCCTAAAACTGGAAAATCTGAGCTTCGATAACCTCTGGTGACCTCAATACTGATCTGACATAAGCCAGACCAATGTTCTTTCGATAGAGCTTGTCTGGAGCTATCTAATGCCGTTTTCCGCTGAACTGAACTGAAATGTCGTTTAATAACATGTTACATCTCTAAAACACAACTACTGGATTGCAAAAAAATGTTGTTACGCACTGTCTGCAGCCGGTCCTAAACAGGCGATAAATATTACAGAGCTATTTGACATTTAAATGTGGCATACTAATTCATGGTTATGTGCACAATATATCTGTATTTTTAATTAATAAGATATGTCAATTTTGGTATCGTAACAATACGTTAGCGAGATACATTGAAAGAACAGCCGAGCTGCCTCCAGTTCCGTGGTCAGAGGACGAAGTCACGGCCGTGTGGCCTAATGGATAAGGCGCCTGACTTCGAATCAGGAGATTGCAGGTTCGAGTCCTGTCACGGTCAAACAGTCTTTTAGGTTTACAATTCAATCATTATCATACAGATGTAACTAATGGTATTTAGTCCACCCGCACCTTGCAGTCTCAACACCCCCCCCCCCCTCTAACTCGGCTCCTATGGGGAGTAGGCGGAATCCAAACACCGTTATATAGCTCGTCAAAAATAATGTCTAAACTGATTCGATAATGTTTTGGCTGAAGTCAACATTGAGGTTACCAGAGGTCATTGAAGGTCAGATTTGCCAATGTTAGGACTTTTCTCCAGAAACCCCGAAATATCTCGGGAACTATGCTAGCCAGGAAGGAAAGAAAATCGTAAACAAAAGTACTTGAAAGAGCATTCGCATTTGGTGTCCTCAAATTATTCCTTCGGTCAATAGTTTATATTACAGATCATCAAAGGTCAAAAAGGCTATTTTTGGCAAAAACAAGTTTTGCGTTAATATATTTTTATGTAATCGAGATAAAGAAATAAGGTTAACGTCATCGAGTTTGTCTCGTCAAGGCCCTTCGAATCATGCCCAACGCAAGTGGTTTAGGTCAAATTCAAAATTTGACATCAGGTCAAGGTCATCCAAGGTCATATGACAGTCCAGGTGTGTGACCATCCACATATTCCGAAGCAGCTTGACGACATAAACACAGTGGTATTGGTATCATATCTGTATCTTTATTCAATACAAAGTTTTTGGCAAACACGTGTTGGTGAGCTCAGATGACCTCAGATGACCTTGTAAGAGTGAATGAGCACATATTGTACCTGGGACATAACGGATAAACTATTATTACATGATCCTGAAAGAATTGACCTTATCTGATGCGCATTATTTCAATAGCAAGCATTTGCAAATGTTTCCATTGACTTACAATGGGGAGTTCAAGTGATCGATCTGACCTTAGGTCACCGACATATACAAAATTCGAGATACAAGAATTGTAGGTACTTATGGCCTTATTAAATTATGTAAGCTCGAAATCAATCGGACACAAACTGTGGCTGTGGTACGACCGCAAATCTTTTTGGAGGTGGGGCCAAGTGAAAAAGGTAACCTGACCTGAAATGACCTCAATGACCTAAGGTCAAGAATTTACACAATTAAGGTAATTTATGCGAGAACACCTGTACGCACCGCCGTTTTTCAGCTTTCCTCGAAAAATATTAGTGGGCGTCCAAACGCCCCCCCCCCCCCACCCGGCACGGTGCGGGTTATTATGTATAATATTTATTTCATAATCTTTCATAATGGAACAATTGCGCCGATAAATAGGTGTCATCGTGCAGCTTAAATTGTCATGACAAAAATATTCAAAAAGATATCAATATATGAATGTAATTTTCACTCAAATATATTAACAGGATTTAAGAAATTCTTGTGTGAAGTTGTAAGCCAAGCTAAATACGCATTTTGTTACATAAATGAAGTTCCTTTCCATTGGCCATTTAAGCAAAACCTAATTTGCAAATGATTTAGAGGTATGGTAGCCATATATTCCGATTTCAGGTAAAATAGCACGTACACTGAAAGGATTAACTATATCCATCCATCCACTCCTGTACTTTTTCAATTTTGTGTTTGCAGCCAACTGTCGGTTTGATAAAATGCTCTTTATTGGTATTCATTGAAGGATATATAAATGTAACGAAAAGTCGTATGGTATTGACAAAAGTTGCAACAGAGTTAAAGGGAAATATTTACCTTTTGATTTGTTTTCTTCTGCATTATCTTATGACACATGTGTGATATTAAACTGATCACGTCTCAATTTAAAAGTGAAATAACAACTTTTCCTTTTTCGATAATTAAATCTTTGGAAGTTAATATATATATATATATATATATATATATATATATATATATATATATATATATATATATATATATATATATATATATATATATATATATATATATATATATATATATATATATATATATATATATATATATATATATATATATATATATATATATATATATATATATATATATATATATATATATATATATATATATATATATATATATATATATATATATATATATATATATATATATATATATATATATATATATATATATATATATATATATATATATATATATATATATATATATATATATATATATATATATATATATATATATATATATATATATATATATATATATATATATATATATATATATATATATATATATATATATATATATATATATATATATATATATATATATATATATATATATATATATATATATATATATATATATATATATATATATATATATATATATATATATATATATATATATATATATATATATATATATATATATATATATATATATATATATATATATATATATATATATATATATATATATATATATATATATATATATATATATATATATATATATATATATATATATATATATATATATATATATATATATATATATATATATATATATATATATATATATATATATATATATATATATATATATATATATATATATATATATATATATATATATATATATATATATATATATATATATATATATATATATATATATATATATATATATATATATATATATATATATATATATATATATATATATATATATATATATATATATATATATATATATATATATATATATATATATATATATATATATATATATATATATATATATATAT
>JAXIVJ010000405.1:0-45000 GCA_036785665.1 Chirona hameri
ATATATATATATATATATATATATATATATATATATATATATATATCTATATATATATATATATATATATATATATATATATATATATATATATATATATATATATATATATATATATATATATATATATATATATATATATATATATATATATATATATATATATATATATATATATATATATATATATATATATATATATATATATATATATATATATATATATATATATATATATATATATATATATATATATATATATATATATATATATATATATATATATATATATATATATATATATATATATATATATATATATATATATATATATATATATATATATATATATATATATATATATATATATATATATATATATATATATATATATATATATATATATATATATATATATATATATATATATATATATATATATATATATATATATATATATATATATATATATATATATATATATATATATATATATATATATATATATATATATATATATATATATATATATATATATATATATATATATATATATATATATATATATATATATATATATATATATATATATATATATATATATATATATATATATATATATATATATATATATAGTACAGTAATATCTATACACAAGCGAATCGCAAATACATGTCTGAAGTTATCTAACGAACATACCCTTCATCTCTCCGCCAACGCCGATGTCGTCGTTAGCTTTGATTCTTGTCCTCTTGTTTGCCATTCGTTTTGCCTTGATTTCAGCAATCTTCTCTACTGACATGGTTTCTGAGAGTGATCTGAAAAAGCACAGCATGCACCATTAGAACACAAGCAAAAGAAAGTGAAAGACATTTCTCTTGACATTTGACATTCCACGACATTTCGACAACTTTCCCCCAAATTACACCCTCAACTCTGTGTTAAAAATTGGTCTCTATGGTTATCTTGGGTCCTGAATTCAGCTGTGGCAATATTAGCTCGATCTGAATTTAGATTTTGAGTTATAGCCTCGGGCATTTTTGGAAGGTCACGCTGCAGAGGTATTTTTTGGTGGCCAAAATAACGCATTTGACTTAACCAAATGTCAAAAAGAATTGTATGGCTGAACTCGCAATGAAACAGAGATTCTATTTCTGGGCTTTGCTGCATGACCTTGAATAACCTTGAACTCGTGACCATTTTTTCGTTGACTTCGTGTGACCCCGGGTACACCTCTGATTTCAATTTTTTACTTCGCAAAATACTTGTCAATATATTGCCTAGCAACGCAATAAATAAATAACGGTGCCCTTTTCCTCTAATTTCCATATTTGCCGACGATATACGCGCGTGTTTTCGAATTACCCCCAAGGGGAGGGGTAACGGGCGGATATCTGCGAACCTACCGGATCGATTTGGTCTTTACCATTCGATCCGGCGTGGTCCAAAACGGTGCCGTTTTAGAGTTTTATATCCACTTTAGTCCAATTTAAGTGGACCAAATTGGACCAAAACCGTCAAAAAAAAATAGTTGCCGACGACGTCATGCTCCGAACCTATGGGACTGATTTGGGCGGTGTCTTCACCATTCGATCCGTTTTGGCCCACGCCGGGTGGCTGCGTGGTGTTACTCGTCACCCTGATAGTGTGTATAACAAAATGGGTCTGTAGCTGCAATGGTACAGGGCCGGCGGATATATAATAGCTGAGATATCCGCCGTTACCCCTCCCCCTTGGTGGCAAGTCGAAAACATGCACGTATATCGACGGCAAATATGGAAATTAGACGAAAAACACTCCTGTATTTTTTTTTGTTTTTAGGCAATATATATACAAATATTTTGCTAAATTAAAAATAAATCAGAGGTGTACCCGGGGTCACACGAGGTCAACGAAAAAAGGTCACGAGGACGGGGTCAAGGTCATTTAAGGTCATGCAACAAAGCCCAGAAATAGAATCTCCGTTTCATTGCAAATTCAGCCATCAAAGTCTTTTTGACATTTGGCTAAGTCAAATGCACTATTTCGGCCTCCAAAAATACCTCTGCAGCATGACCTTGCAAACATTCCCGAGGCTATAACTGAACCGGTCAGATCGAGCTTATATTGCCACAGCTGAATGCAGGACCCAAGACAACCCTATAGACCAATTTTGAACAAAAAGTGAGAGATGAATATGATGTTTTCGACTTTTCGATTTGCACGACTCTTGCAGTGTCTGACTGAATTACATCAGCAGCAGACCCATCCATTCCCGATCGAGTACATCCCGACATACAGTCACTGAGCCCCGGCCTGCCCGTCCCGTCTGCACCATGTGTGTGCTGTGTATGCGTTACTGTGGGCCCCGGCCTGCCCGTCCCGTCTGCGCCCTGTGTGTGCTGTGTGTTGTGTATGCGTTACTGTGGGCCCCGGCCTGCCCGTCCCGTCTGCGCCCTGTGTGTGCTGTGTGTTGTGTATGCGTTACTGTGGGCCCCGGCCTGCCCGTCCCGTCTGCGCCCTGTGTGTGCTGTGTGTTGTGTATGCGTTACTGTGGGCCCCGGCCTGCCCGTCCCGTCTGCGCCCTGCGTGTGCTGTGTGCTGTGTATGCGTTACTGTAGAGTCCCGATGGACGGCAGACTGGGCCCCGGCCTGCCCGTCCCGTCTGCACCCTGTGTGTATGTGTGCTGTGTGTGCTGTGTATGCGTTACTGTAGAGTCCCGATGGACGGCAGACTGGGCCCCGGCCTGCCCGTCCCGTCTGCACCCTGTGTGTATGTGTGCTGTGTGTGCTGTGTATGCGTTACTGTAGAGTCCCGATGGACGGCAGACTGGGCCCCGGCCTGCCCGTCCCGTCTGCGCCCTGTGTGTATGTGTGCTGTGTGTGCTGTGTATGCGTTACTGTAGAGTCCCGATGGACGGCAGACTGGGCCCCGGCCTGCCCGTCCCGTCTGCACCCTGTGTGTATGTGTGCTGTGTGTGCTGTGTATGCGTTACTGTAGAGTCCCGATGGACGGCAGACTGGGCCCCGGCCTGCCCGTCCCGTCTGCACCCTGTGTGTATGTGTGCTGTGTGTGCTGTGTATGCGTTACTGTAGAGTCCCGATGGACGGCAGAGCACGCCTTACTTGAGGGTGTCGAGTCGGACCGAGGTCTCCTTGGCGGCGTCCAGTCGGGCGGCCAGCTGCTGCTTCTTCGCCTTCAGCTGGTCCACGTCCATGCGGGGCTTCTTGGCCGACGCCTCGCCCTGGTCATCGGCCATCCGCTTCACCTGCGGCACCAGCAGGGACAGCGGGTCAGCAGGCTGACATCAGCGCAGCTGGACGGCACTGGGCCACTGGATACTCCAGCGATGAGTCGCTGAACCTCAGCCAAACGATGGCGGTGTGGTGCATGAATGTCGTCAAACCAACGCACATACCAACGCGAGCCCTGTCATCAAGTAGTTATAAATTCAAATGTTGATGTCTGAATGAGAACTCAAAAATGAGCCTACAGTAAAGACTTGAAAACGATTCAAGACGGCTCATTGTATGATCATTGGGCAGGGTAGCTCGGTGATAACCTACCACGGATCAGGCAGCACACGCCCGCACAAACACCCACACACCTGTGTGGGAATCTCCAGTGGAGCCGACTTGTCGATACTGGCTGACCCTGATGTGTCGCCATTGAGGTACGCCAACAGATCCTTTCTGTCTGGACGGCGCACCACAGGGATGTTCTCTGCCTGAATACAGACACAGACACAGTGTTAACAGACTCTACATTCTCGAATATTGATATGTTGTTGCCATCTGTCTGGATCAGGACACAATAAACCTGAATCTGGTCCAGTAACAGATACATTCATTTAATTCACAGTAGATGACACTACAATCCAAACTCATCTTCCAAAACTAATTTCACAAAGTAGGTACAAGCTACTGGAGCTCCTTATTAATGCTGGTGTTCTATAATGACCAAATAATACCATATCCAATCACAGGATTAGCCACCATTTGTAGCACGTAGCAACAGCCATGGCTAGATGGCGCCAGTAGTTTGCCAGGACAATAGTGAGCATCACAGACATGAACAGCTTTTGATTATACTTCTATCAGTGAGCATACATTGTGTGATCAGAAGGTAGATAGCCAGGATCCATGCAACAAACACTACCTAGAGAAGATCCATGATCTGAAGGACTTATCCAGAGTCCTGGGTTCATTTAGAAAAACCACCTGTCCCAACTTCCACCTCTCTTATGTCCATATGATCCCACCAGTATTACTTACGGCAGCTTGTCGCACATACACTGGATGAGTGACATGCACATTCTTGAGCAGGAACAAGAGACACTCCATGGTATAATACTCCTTTGTCTGTCCATCTTTGCCAGATCTGAAAGGAAATACACAGACAATAAACAAACATTGATTTAGCAATCATAATGTGCACCACCTATTTCGTACATCTTTCTGGCCTATGCATAGGCAATAATATCTGCCTAGACACAAATCCTTGTACTCCTTGTTAAGTACTCCTAGTTTAGTTTCAACCTTCATTGTTGTTTAACCACCATCACCACACTAGCATCCTTTAAATAAATTATCTAAATATGTAACTGCAAGAAAAACACAAAGACACAGTCACACATGCTTAACACTGACCTACACTATTAACACGCGCCCTGGAGTGCCTCTGAGAATTACACGCACTGGATGGGGGGGGGGGGGGGGGGATTTCCCCACCCGAACTCGGCTCCTATGGGATGTAATACAAAAACCGAAAATACCGTTCGAAAGCTCGTCAAAAATCATTTTGAAACTATTGTCATTGTTTGGCTCAGGTCAATATGAGCCCCCTCCCTCTAACTCGAAAATTAAAAGGGCTATAAAGACGCGAAAAATACGTTTGAAAGGTCTTGACAAGGCCATTCGAGGTTATTTCGGGTATGATTTGGCCCAGCTCAATGATGAGGTCACCAGAGGTCATCAAAGGTCAGATTTTTCAGTTTTAAGACTTTGCTCCAGAAACCCCCAAATATCTCGGGAACTATGATAGCTAGGAACAAACGGAAAACAACAATACAAAGTTCTTGAAATATGCAATCGCGATGGTTGTCCTCAAATTTTAGCTAAGGTGAATAGTTTAGGCTGCAGAGGTCATCAAAGGTAAAAAAAAACTATTTTTGGCAAAACAGTTTTTCGCAAATAACTTTTTACCTAATTAAGATAAGGCAATAATGTTGATGCCATCGTGTTCGTCTCAAGTCGCTTCGAATCATATTCAAGTTGACCAGTTTAGGTCAACTTATAAATTTGACCTCAGGTCAAGGTCAAGTGGTGACCCAAGTAGGTCATGTTACATATTGGGAGATGTGTCTCCACGATACAAACACAAGGGTATTGGTTTCACTTCTTGATCTTCATTCTGTCGAGAGTTATCAACAAAAAAGTGTGGGTGACCTCAGATCACCTCTGCTAACCCTGTAGGGGTCACTGAACGAAAATTGCACCTGGATCATCAAGAATGGTCTATGATAACATGATCCAGAAGGAATTGGACTGATATCATGCGTATCCTCGGAATAGGAAGCATTTTCATATTTCCCCATTGACTTATAATGCGGTCACGAAATTGACCCGACCTTAGGTCACCGATATCAAATATCCGAGATATATGTATTGTATGTAGGTACCTATGACCTTATGAAATCCTGCAAGTTTATCAAATATCCAAGATATATGAATTGTATGTAGGTACCTATGGCCTTATGAAATAAGGGCAAGTTTGAAACTGATCACCAAAAACTAAGGCTGTGGTACAACCACAAACTTTTTGGAGGTGGGGTCACATGACCTGACCTGAGATGACCTGAGGTCAGGAATTGCATGTGTATAATTTATTTTCCAACAGCTATGCAAAAAACAGTGTCGCTCGCTGCCGGTGTTTTTCCGCTATCCCAAAAAAACGGGGGGGGGGGGGGGGGGGGGGAACTTCGCCCCCTCCATGGCACATGTTAATTCCCCCAAACAAAAACACACAAAATCAGTGTGCTTATTCCACCCATGTAAGTGGTGGATTCCAGAGTAGTTAGAAACTGTCCAGTAAAACTGAAATACCATGGGAGTCAAAATAGCTGATGTGACTGGTCTAAACCCAGACCTTGGCAGAAATCCTGGGTAAGCTAAAGCCATCTGCTGCTGAACATGTTTGGCTCTTCAAGGGAAGCAGGAGGGGCCAATGATTAGTGTGGTGCACAAATATGTGCTAATGGCTAATGCAGTATTAAACTTCACCCTGTTCTCTAACTGATGTAACTTAAAACTCGAGATTGCAGATGCAGTAGGAATTATGGATACCTTTTTTAACACAAAAATACAAGAAATGTGAGTTGAACACAAACCTAATGCTACTGATAATAATCCCTCTGTGCATTCAGCATTTGCCCAGTTAGCAAGAATCATCCATTGGATAATTCACACTTCAGTCAGGGTCGAGGGATCATGCCAATTGTCCAGCAGGTCTGCTCTAAAATTTCCAGAATTCCCACCTGGGATCAATAGTTGAAAAAATGAGTTTCTCTCTAAGCATAGCTTGTTGCACAGGCCCTGACCCTACCACCCGATTGCACAATTCCTGGTGCCCGGCAGAATTTAGAGGCAAAAGTTTTACGCGCCTGACATACCCGGACAATCTGGACGGGTCCGCTCCGCCCTGACATCACAACTGACCTTGAATGGGACTGCTGCCACCGGTCGTAGGCTATCTCAGTGAGGAGAAAATAGCAAGCACTGAAGCGACTCAAACCTGGGCTGCCACTACCGGGTGAGGTCAAGAGCCCAGCGCCCTCCCGACTGAGTTACAGGGGGCGGACAAGGTTATCAGCAGGGATCAATGTCCATGTTGGAGATGCTGAATGTGATCTTGGAAAATGGTAATTGATTCAGAGCTATTATCAAACTCTTCAGCGGACCGGTTATCTCAGCGGAAACATACTTGCTTTCCATGTGAGGTCCCAGGTTCAAATCCTGATGGGCTGCCGGTTTGGGGATGGGCTCCCGATTAATCTGTAGCCTAACAGCGGCACATGCATAAATGTCATTACTCTTGTACTTGTACTTATAGTACGGGACTATAAGGAGGACTAGATGCCTGTCTTGCCCGCTCTTTACATCTCTTGATTGTTTTTATGCCTCAGTGGATAATTCAAAAGGGTATGCTTTCCTTGACCATATTTGGCTTCAGTGTTTTGTCGCTTATCCTGGCGCATCGTACATGATGTCCGCCCAGTAGTGGTCCAGGCGGTTCTTGAAGAGGTTCGTCGTGGCTGATGAAACGACGTGTTCCGGAAGTGCGTTCCAGTTGCTCACTGCTCTGATAGACCAGAAGTTCCGTCTCACTCTGGTCTGCGCTTGCGGTTTGGCAACCTTCAGGGAGTGTCCTCGTGTGATTGCCGACGGCGGGTCCTGGAAGAACTTCTGCTTATCGAGTTCGATGCGGCCGTTCATCAGCTGGTGGATCAGAATGAGGTCACCGCGCCGTCTTCTATACTGCAGAGACGGCAGGCGCAGGGCTCTCAGCCGGTCCTCGTACGGAAGCAGTCTGATTGGTCGAACCAGCTTGGTCGCCCTCCGTTGTACTCGTTCCACCAGTCGTACGTCTTCAGCGTTGAACGGGCCCCAGACTGCGTTCCCATATTCGAGCAGCGGTCTGACCAGGGTCTTAAAGAGCAGCGGGAGCGTCTGCTGGTCGATGTGCTCAAACGAGCGCCGGATTGTGCCGAGGACTCGGTTTGCCTTTGCGATCGCCGCCGCCGCCTGCTTACGGAACTTCAGCGGTGTCCACGACGACTCCCAAGTCCTTCTCGTCCTCCACTTGCTCCAACTGGCCTCCAAACATGGAGTAGGTTTGGCGAACGTTCCTCGGCCCGAGATGCATCGTCTTGCACTTGGTCATGTTAAATGGCATCTGCCACACTCCAGACCATTTGCCGACTGCGTCGAGGTCCTGCTGAAGCTGGTCATGCCCACTCCGTTCCTGGACGCTTCCGTAGATTTTGGTGTCGTCCGCAAAAAGCTTGATGCCGCTGTTGACGTGTCCGGGGAGGTCGTTGATGAAGAGCAGGAAGAGTGTTGGGCCCAGTACTGATCCCTGCGGTATGCCACTCAGCACTGGCGCCCAGCTGGACCTGCTGTCTCTGATCGCCACTCTGTCTCCGACCCGTGAGGAACGCCTCGATCCAGCGCAACAACTTCCCCCAATCCCCATGTCCTTCAGCTTCCTTAGCAGACGGCGATGGGGTACCAAATCGAACACTTTCTGGTAGTCGAGGTAGGCTACATCAACTGAACGGCCCTCTTCGATCTCTTTGGTCCAATCATCGAGTGTCGCGAGCAGCTGTGAGATGCAGGATCTCTTGGGGCGGAAGCCGTACTGGTGGTCGTTCAGTTGTCCACTCTCGGTCACGTGTGCCATGATCTGGTCCCTGATGAGTGTCTCACAGACTTTAGACAGTACTGATGTTAGGCTCACCGGTCGATAGTTGGACGGCTCTTCTTTTGCCCCCTTCTTGAAGATAGGCACAACTCTTCTCCCTCTTTCCAGTCTTCTGGTACTTTGCTTTCATCCAGGGACTTCCTGATGATGTCGGAGAGTGGCCGACTCAGAGGTGAAGCAAGTTCACGCAGCACCTTCGGGGGAATTCTGTCCGGTCCAGGAGAGGATATCGGGCGCAGATTACGCAGCTTGCTCTCTACCTGCGCCGGCGTCACGTCCACATTCTCCAGAAGCGCACCCTCCCACCGTGTTTGGAGACCCGGAATGTTGATGATATTTTCTCTGGTGAAGACGCTTGAGAAAAATTCCCTAACACTTCTGCCTTATCGAGATCGGTCACTGCCATCTCGTCTGAGCCATCTTGGAACTTGAGGTCGCTTATGCCTGATCTTGTTTTCGTCCTTGTGTTTGCGTATTGCCAGAAGGCCTTGGGGTTCTGTTTGATGTTTACCGCCAGATTCTGTTCAAATTCCTTTCTCAACTTCCTCGTGAGGCTGCGGAGTTCGTTCTTCACTTTGGCATACGCCCGGTGGTCAGGGGCGCCTTGGGTTCGGGTGTACTTCTTCCACAGTTTCTGCTTCTTCTTCTTCAGGGTCATGGCCTCTACGTTCACATAGACGTTCCTGCGCTTCCTTCCCACCGTGTATTTGGGCATACACTGCGTCATGGTTGCCTCGAGGTGTTGACGGAAGAAATTATAGTGTGCATCCACTGTGGCGTCTTGAACCTGCTCCCAGTCTACTTCTTGCAGCAGGTCCGCCATTCTCCTATAGTTTCCTTTGTTCAGTGCAAACTTTTTGGTCTTACTCATGGTTTGAGTGGCGTAACACGTGAGGTTGAATTGCAGTACCACGTGGTCACTGTTTCCGATCCCCAGCAGACTCTGCAGTTCCTGTACCATGTTTTCCTCATTGGTAAGGATCAGATCCAGGATATGTGGATTGTAGCCGTGTCGGAACCTCGTAGGGGATCTCACGTGTTGGAACAGAAAACTGTCCATGATTGCCTGGAGGAATGTGTGGGCGGGATGCGATGGGGGTGCCGTGCAGATACTATTATCCCAGTCGATTTCCCCGTAGTTGAAGTCTCCAACTATCAGCAGGTGGGATGGGCGCGCGTCCGATATTTCATCCAGTAGTCTGCACAGCTGCATGCTCTCCTCCGGTGTTGACGCTGGGCTCCGGTAGATGCACCCAAGCAGCAGTGAATCACCTCCTTCCAGTCTGATACGCACCCATATCTGCTCAGCGAAGACGACCTCGGCTGCGTGCTCCATCGCCGACAGTTTGCTCGAGACGTAGACCGCGATTCCGCGTTTTCCGCTAGCTCCGAGTCTCTCTCGTCCCAGGTTGAAGTTCGTATAGACCGTGAAGTTTGGGATGGCGATTAGTGCGGGGTCAATGGGGGAAAATCTGGGCTTTTGGGATAACTTCGGTTATACATATCAGGTCAGGTTCATCGTCTGCTATCATCATGCACAGGTCGTCACGCTTATTTATAAATTGATCGGCGTTGGTGAACATAACCTTCAGCTTGCCTTCTTTCCTCGTTGTCTGCTGCAGTCAGGCCCGCTGAGCCCTAGGGGGACCTGGTGATGGTGGTGTTGCTTCCCTTATGGTTGGCTCGTCAGTAGCTTGCCTGGTGTCTGCATCCGTATCCTGGGCTTGGGCAGTGGTTTCCCTCTCCGCCTGGTGTGCACCTGCGCTGGCCTGTTGCTCTCTGCTTGCCCCTGCTCTCCGCCTGGTGGAGCCTGCGCCAGGTCCTTCAGACCCATCCTCTTCCTGTTGCCGGGTTCGCCTTCCCTGCTCGTCGTTTGGAGCCGGGCGCTCTGCTGCACCCATTGATGCAGGAGCCGCTGCTGCTGTTGGCCGCTGGTCTGCATTGCCCGTTGTCAAGGGTGCACCGAGGACTTGTCTTTCCACCACTCTGCCTTGTCTGATCATGATATTAACCTCCCCCTGCCCCCGACGCCTCTTGAGCTCTTCACGCAACTTTTTCCCTGCTTCTCTCTCCCCCTGCGTTTGGTCCGGGATGATGTAAACCATTGAAAATGCATTGGAGTTCCTTAGCAGTGGTGCTTGCCTGAGTATGTCCCATTTTATTTCTTCATCTGTCAGTGATACAATCAGTAGTCAAGTTTTCCCTGGGGTTGGTTTCCCAGCTCGGTAACATTTGGTGACTTGTACTTTCATCTTCATTTCCCCTTGGACCAGGTCTGTGAATGTCTTGACGTCTCTTTTCACAGCTTCTGCGTGGGTTGTTTCATTGCTCTCTGGGAGGTTGTAGACTACCACATTCCTCTTCCGCTTGTCCTTTTCCATGTAGTCATCCAGCATTCCCGCCACTTGCTGTGTTGATGTACCTGTACTGACTTCCCTAGGGATGGCATCAATCTTGGAGTTAAGTGTTTTCACCACCTCCGCATAGGATCCCTTAATCAGGCTTGCCTGAGAGTTTTGTTGTTCTGTCTGTGCTTGGACTGTCTTGACCAGCTGCCTGTTTTGGTCCTGCACAGCCTTTTTCAGTTGTCTGTGGTCTTGCTCCATGACCTCTGCCATGCTTTTTTGCCTCTCAGCAACTTGGCGGAGGCAGCCAGCTTGATCTTCAAGTGCCTTTTTCAGCTGCTCTATTTCCTCCATAAGTTCAAGTGACGTGGACTGTTCTACCTTTGGATTGGATACAGTTTGTTTGCAATCTGCACAGAACCATGAGAGCTCCTTGTGTTTCTCCAGGGCTCTAAAGGCTGGGGCGGAGACCCTCTGGCATTGGGTGTGGAACCATTTAGAGCATTTGTCACATTGGACCCCATTGTCATGGTCAGTCACACAGTTGCCACAAGAATTAGCTGGTCCCCCTTCACAAATAGCAGAGTTGCTACCTGTTGAGACACTTCTCTCTTCGCTAGGATGTGTGCGAGACTGTGTACCAAGATCATTTTGTTCCCTTACTTTGCATCTCTTTTTCGATCTGTTTGCAACAACCCATATATCATCTGTTGGGTCATATCCACTGATTGAGGTATCTGATTCATCTTCCATACTCCTTTCAATTGAATGTAATTAATATTGTTTTGTTTTTGCCAGATGGATGCACAGATTAACTTGATAATTCAACTATAAAAGTATAATTCAAATATTGTCAATCACTATTCACTATTCAGTATTCACTGTCAATTCACTATTCAATATTTTGCATATACTTGATATACTTCATACTTGATGCATAGCGTATTAACAAAAATATTGCCAATAGATGACGCTAGCGTCGCCTCAATTCAGCAGTCCTCGCATGGAGGAAGATATTTACACAAGATCACATGCAATCTCAAACTTGTTTCCGATTCAACTCTTTAGGCAAATTTTGGAACACAATTATCATAAAACATGCAAGACTCGAAGAACGATTTTAAGAACATTATTTACTCATGCGGCTTCTCTGCGCGGCCCATAAGAGAAAAGACTCCAAGCTACTGGCTGACGAAAAACACAGTTCAGGAATCTACTTCACAGCTTCATACAGCAAGGCCGAAAACGGGTGTCATACCACGTCTCAGCTCGCCACAGATGTCGAAGAGAAAGAACTACCCTTTTTATGATTTCTACTAAATTACATGTGAATTATCCTTGGCCACCGGTCTCTAATAACAACACAACGTTTGATATAAGAGTTACAGGAAAATACGTTTGAAATCTGTGGTAAAAGACTGACTGGTATAAGAGCTTCCACACTGTTAAATGCTACCAAATCTCATCCTACTCGCTGTAATTTAATTATTAACCTGTTGAGTGGCACAAATAAAGCAAATAACCATCCAGATACCAAACTAGAATGCACAATTTGTAATTGCCAGTTTGACCTTTATATAGGTCACTAATTTATCTCTATACCTTTCCCAACAAAAACTGAAAGCAAACGTCCCAGTCCGTAACTCGAATTCACAAAACAAATACACCTACAGCATAAGCAGCACCGCGCCGTTTTCGTCTATCAAAACTTACCCCCAAACTAAATAGTTCGTGTTGACTGTTTTCGGGAAAGAAAATTCACCGAATACAATGTTATTATCACGCTCGATTATCTCTTTCTTGTTCACATTGTACTGCCTCAACAGGCTAAGTGGATCCGCCATGATCACACCGCAATTAATACACAACCACCACCACGACGCACAACCAAAACCACTTATCAAGGTTCGCCTAATATGGATTCGCCGTTTGCAGAGGTTCCTTCTATATTTGTAATATTCAGTATCGATGACGTCACAAGTGCTAACACCAGAGCCAGCCGGCCAGCCGAAACCCAGTGTTTTTTTATATATTTATTTAATGATGATGGTTTGCGATATGAGCTTTCAACGACGTGGAGATTTCCATTCATTCATTTTTTTACCGTTGATTAACAAGTTCAATGTTCATGCATCATATACCAATGGTTTTCTTTTATTTGTGCATAACCAGCCATAAGTGACCTGTCGACGAAGGTTTACGCACCATCTACGTCATACATTGCACTAGCAGTTAGATCAAATCATGCAATGCATTCTGAAGGAACGGGGGTCTCCGCACGCATATTTGGAAAGGCAATAAATTAATCCCATCACCGAAATCACTAACTTCATCACCATAAATGACTTAAATCCCCGAAATGTCGCAACAGAGGATTTCGGCTGATGGACTGCTTTAAAAATATTCAAACTGGCTCCAAGGGTTAGGTAGGTTAGGTGAGGTGAGGTTAGGTTACAAGCTTGATAAAGAAGTCAACGAGAAAGTAGTCTGGTCATTGCGGTGATGGATTAAGTATTTCGGTGATGGATTAATACCTTGCCATTTGGAAATGTCGAATACAAAATCCAGAGCCCTGTTCGGCTGCCGGCTCTCACGCTAGCCTGTGCTAGTGGGCTCGCAGGTTGCCTAGCAACGTGCGATTCACCAATCAGGAGCGAGCAAACGATGACGACACGCGCAGTTTCATATACGCATGACCCCTTACGTGACGTCACGTGCTCGCGCGCGAGCGGCATTCCAGCGATTGAAAAAGAGCGCTAGCATGGCTTGCTAACGGGTTTGCTTGCCGGTGTTCGGCGGCCGCGAGCCGACGTCACTCACTATGACGACACTGCCCTGTGTGACGTCGGTGAGCGCTCTCGCGAGAGCCGGCAGCCGAACAGGGCTCAGAGCGCTGTTCGGCGGCCGGCTCTCGCGAGAGCGCTCACCGACGTCACACAGGGCAGTGTCGTCATAATGAGTGACGTCGGCTCGCGGCCGCCGAACACCGGCGAGCAAACCCGTTAGCAAGCCATGCTAGCGCTCTTTTTCAATCGCTGGAATGCCGCTCGCGCGCGAGCACGTGACGTCACGTAAGGGGGCACGCGTACATGAAACTGTGCGCGAATCGTCATCGTTTGCTCGCTCCTGATTGGTCAATCGCACGTTGCTAGGCAACCTGCGAGCCCACTAGCACTGGCTAGCGTGAGAGCCGGCAGCCGAACAGGGCTCAGACCAATCATACTTGGGGAGCCATAAGTCAGTAATATATATATATATATATATATATATATATATATATATATATATATATATATATATATATATATATATATATATATATATATATATATATATATATATATATATATATATATATATATATATATATATATATATATATATATATATATATATATATATATATACATATGACTTAGAAATTCGGTTTTGGCATCGTTCATACTTGGTTCTCCAATACCTATATAGTTTTTTTAATAATATATTTGCAAATTTTTATTTTGTAATGAAAAACTGATCTTAGGGGTATAAATCAACGAAATAAAAATTTCCAACATATTTAAAAACCGGAATATATATTGCAGAACCAAGTATGGACGATGCCCAAACCAAATTCCAAAGCAATATCTATATTTTTGACTGACTTATGGCTCCATAAGTATGATAGGTCTGGAATCTGGATTTTGTATTAGACATTTCCAAATATATTCCCCTATAACACGAGACTGGTATCAGACCGGTGAAGTTTACAATGAGTTCGTTGTAATCCGTGCCCCGGCCAGCCTGATGACTCCCGCGGCTGATACCGACAGGCTGAGGCCGGCTCAGAATTCGTGTGACACTGAAGAAGCCGGCCAACACTTCGGAAACTCTGATATCGCTGACCTGCCGCGTTCGCCGCTCGAGGCCCTCAGACACTCCCGATACTTCGATAGACACACACGCAAGCTGACCGAGGGTGTACGTCTATTTCAGACATATTAAAACTGCCGTGTTCCGCCGGTAAGCTCGGCGCCGGCAGCGGCTCGCCGCGGAGAACTCTGTGCGAAGACGCCGGCCGCGCCGCCACCGCCGGCGCCACGGCGCAGCGCCCAGAACTCATATCACTGGGTGCGGAAACAAAACGTGTAAAGCGTGACAGGCCGGCCGCGCCGCGCCCTGTCTGAGCACCACCACGCCTCAGCAGACCTCACAGCACGCTCCGCCAGCAGCCCGCATCATGCAGCTCTGAACAGCTGTGTCTGAGCACCACCACGCCTCAGCGGACCTCACAGCACGCTCCGCCAGCAGCCAGCAGCTCTGAACAGCTGTGTCTGAGCACCACCACGACTCAGCGGACCTCACAGCACGCTTCGCGAGCAGCCCGCATCATGTAGCTCTGAACAGCTGTGTCTGCGCACCACCACGCCTCAGCGGACCTCACAGCACGCTCCGCCAGCAGCCAGCTTCATGCAGCTCTGAACAGCTGCGCCGAGCACCACCAGGCACAGTGCTCCGACCCGCCGCCGCTGAAGCAGCTATCGCGTCACCTCCTCGGACGCAGCGCTGGCGGTCCCAGCGAGGGACGCGCCGTAAAACAAGAGGTAATATCGGTAACACCGGCGTCGCCGCGTCGCGTCGCGTCGCTCGCAGGAATGCAGATCGCAGTCGAATCTCTGTGTCTCGCGGCCGGCAGCGCCGCCAAGCGGGGAGGAGAAGCGAGCACGACAATCAAAATATCACAATCTTCTCCGCCTATGGACACTGGCTGGCCGGTGAACGCGCCGGCAACTGCGCGCGATATACACGATTTACGTAGGGTGAGCACTGAGCATGCACCGATCTCTGGGTTTGGCACCGACACATCAACAGGCACAGACGAGCGCCCGCGCGCACATTCTCAGTGATATCGACGTTCACACGCGCACATACCTAATATTCACACACGCACACGCTAACGCACATATGCAGGCGACGAGAAACGAACGGCTCGTCTTCAGCCGAGCTCCTGCACGTACGTCTTTGGGAAGTAGCCCGTCTGAAACGGGAAAACACGGTCACAAACGCGCAATTCACAAAGAGACACATAAGTAACACTATAGCAGTACATAGATGGCGGTACGCATGTATCGCTACGCGAGTCCCGAGCTGCTGCGGCAGGAGCGCTGTAACTGCCGTTGTGTAAACTGTCGAGCAGCCAGTGTGCGTTTGCATTTAGAGCGGCGAAAACCTGGAACACTGGCATCTCTAAGGTCTAAGGTGAACACCCGCAGTTGGGGTTGCGGTTTCCGATGTGTGGATAGCATGTCACCTGCATTGACCGCTTCAATTTTCTTATGGTTGGTAATTAAGCCTCATACCGTGCGATGACAGGCCTACCATGTATTGTACAACGTGTTCTCTTTTACTGACCGCTATCGTATTGCTTTTTATCGTGTTTACACTGTGCTTTTGTATTCAGATATTACTACACATGTACTCTGACTGGATACGTAAAAGCCACAGCGTGGATGTATCTTAATACATGACTTTGACTTTGACTCTGACAGATGAGTTGAAAACTGCGGCGGCGGCTCACACAACATATTACTAAAAAGGACATATTCAAGAGCTCCAGGTTTAAATCCTGTGGAGTACTGGAGCATGTCGAGTGAATATGATGCGACAGCCACTGACCCGGTCTCCGATGCGGCCCTTCCACCAGCCCTGCGACTCGCTGTCTCGGGAGAGGATGGCCACCTCGTCGCCGACGTTGAGGGCCAGCATGTTTGCCGCCCGGCCGTTCGGCGTGTATTTGAACTTGACGATGGCACGGTCGTCCTGGCGCAGCGGCTTTCCCAGCGTCACGAGCAGCCTGCCAGGACACGTCAGGTCAGGTCAGGTCAGGTCAGGTCAGGTCAGGTCAGGTCAGGCCAGGTCACGTCACGTCACGTCACGTCACGTCACGTCAGGTCAGGTCAGGTCAGGTCAGGTCAGGTCAGGACACGTCAGGTCAGGTCAGGTCAGGTCACGTCAGGTCACGTCAGGTCAGGTCAGGTCAGGTCAGGCCAGGTCAGGTCAGGAACAATCAAATGCTGAACAGTTTGGTAGGTCAGACTTCTTCGGAATTGACGTGAATTCAGGTCAGGTCGGGTCTGACAACAAACACCATCAGGTCTGCTAACATCGAAACAGCAAACGCAGACCAGCGGAAACGACCTATACCCCAAACACTGCTGGCGCAACTTATTATATGAGAATTAACACAAGGCAAGTGGCTTAAGCAGGCTTATTTCGCTGCTGGGAAATGGGTCACCTTCCAGACACCTCAGCCATTACTCCTAGCCCTGTACCGCCACCTATCCGGAGAAGTTCTCTGAGAGGCGAAGCCAACTACCCGGAGAAGATTTCTGAGAGGTGAAGCCACCTATCCGGATAAGTTTTCTGAGAGGTGAAGCCACCTATCCGGAGAAGTTTTCTGAGAGGCGAAGTCACCTATCCGGAGAAGTTTTCTGAGAGGTGAAGCCACCTACCCGGAGAAGTTTTCTGAGAGGCTGTTGTGCTGGTAGTGGTGCACCAGCTGCGTGATTGAGGGGAACAGCCGGGCCGGGCTGAGGCTGTAGCGGGTCGGAATGTCGTCACTGTGGCGGATCTTCATGTGGCTCACCTTCTCCGCCGCCCTGCAAACAACACACAGCCGGTCAGCTACGGTCACACAGCCGGTCATATACGGTCACACAGACGGTCAGATCGTCACTGTGGCGGATCTTCATGTGGCTCACCTTCTCCGCCGCCCTGCAAACAACACACAGCCGGTCAGATACGGTCACACAGCCGGTCAGATACGGTCACACAGCCGGTCAGATACGGTCACACAGCCGGTCAGATACGGTCACACAGACGGTCAGATACGGTCACACAGCCGGTCAGATACGGTCACACAGCCGGTCAGATACGGTCACACAGACGGTCAGATCGTCACTGTGGCGGATCTTCATGTGGCTCACCTTCTCCGCCGCCCTGCAAACAACACACAGCCGGTCAGATACGGGCACACAGACGGTCAAATACGGTCACACAGCCGGTCAGATACGGTCACACAGACGGTCATACAACCGGTCAGATACGGTCAGATACAGTCATACAGACGGTCAGATACGGTCAGATACAGTCACACATACGGTCAGATACGGTCAGATACAGTCATACAGCCGGTCAGATACGGTCAGATACAGTCATACAGACGGTCAGATACGGTCAGATACAGTCACACAGACGGTCAGATACGGTCAGATAGTCACACAGACGGTCAGATACGGTCAGATACAGTCACACAGCCGGTCAGATACGGTCAGATACAGTCATACAGACGGTCAGATACGGTCAGATACAGTCACACAGCCGGTCAGATACGGTCAGATACAGTCACACAGCCGGTCAGATACAGTCAGATACAGTCACACAGACTGTCAGATACGGTCAGATACAGTCACACAGCCGGTCAGATACGGTCACACAGCCGGTCAGATACGGTCAGATACGGTCAGATACGGTCAGATACAGTCACACAACCGGTCAGATACGGTCGGATACAGTCACACAGCCGGTCAGATACGGTCAGATACGGTCACACAGCCGGTCAGATACGGTCAGATACAGTCACACAGCCGGTCAGATACAGCCATACAGACGGTCAGATACGGTCACACAGACAGTCAGATACAGTCAGATAGTCACACAGCCGGTCAGATACAGTCACACAGACGGTCAGATACAGTCAGATAGTCACACAGCCGGTCAGATACAGTCACACAGCCGGTCAGATACGGTCATAAGGACACAGTCAGATACAGTCGTTCACATAACCAGTCACACCCGTTACACGTGACTACCTGAGTTAGAAATATGTGATGAAGAGGGGATATGGGTCAAATCAAAACTCGATGTTTTACATTAGTAGTATGCTGCGCTTATTTACCACCTAACTTTACGACGGAAAAGTTTGAAAATTTCACTGATAGCCTAACAGAATCAGTATGTCGAACACAGATCCACAACCCGACAGCCACACTCATATTAGGGGATCTTAATGCTGGAAATATATACCTGGAACATCAAATATATCAACACAACGGCGTCACAACTTTCGACCACAAGCTACAGACACTACAGAGACGTTAGATTTACAACAGCTAATAAAACAGCCAACCAGAATCACCAACCAACAACTGTGCAAATTTGCGCGATCTCATCTTTACAAGCAACAGCCATACCATCATTGAAGTGTCACTTTTTCGCCGTTTTCAAATCTCGACCACTTCCCAATTTATGCCACAGTTGGTGTAACACCGTCTCCGGAAAACACAGAACGGACCCATGCATACATCTGGGATTATTCAAGGCTAAACGCTCCTCTTCTTACAACTTTTTTACTTAACACTGATTGGACACATATATTAAATCATGATTTAGACACGGCAACAGACTTATTCATATCTGCAATACACAACGCCGCCGCCGCAATTCCTATTCGACGCAAAACCAATCAAACTAAACACAAACCATGGATTACTTCAGAGCTAAAGCGAAATATTAGGAAGCGAGACAGGTTATTCAAAATCGCAAAACAAACCCGGATCGAATTCAACTGGGAAAGATTGAGGTATCAAAGAAATCAGGTAACCGCTTTAAATAGACGGCTCAAAGACGAGTATTTTCAAAACCAAGTTAAAAACTACTGTCTCACAAACACCAGCCCTATAAATATCACCACACATTACGCACGATTTTAGGACGGACACGAGACGACACCATCCTCCCCTACATTCTGACAAAAACGATATCATCAATGACGACAAAGAAAAAGCAACACTATTAAATAATCATTTCGCTGCACAATCCACTCTCAACCTTCCAGACAACCACGGACCACCACCGTACACCTCAGGCGGACTGCCGGTACCCACTCCAGACAATATTTCCACTTCCGAAAGTGAGGTTCTTCGAATGATTAACTCCCTCGACTCAAAACCACTAGCGCAGTTGTTTAACAAGTCTCTATCATTAGGAAAATGCCCAGCTTATCATTAGGAAAATTCCCAGCTAAGTTCAGCTAACGACCAATCAGCATACTTTCGGCCTTTTAAAAAAAAATCAAAAAAATTGTGTACAAGAATATTTATAATCACTTCGCAGAACACTCTCTCCTAACTGACAAACAAAGTGGGTATCGGCAGAGTCACGGTACTCAACAGCAACTTTTATACTTGACACACAACTTATACAAATCACTCGACTCAGGACGCGACTTTACAGCTATATATCTCGACATTTATAAATACTTCGACACGATATGGCATAAAGGACTCCTGGACAAATACAAAAATTAGTTTGGAATCACAGGACGACTCAACGACTGGCTCTCATCATACTTACAAGATAGACGACAACGAGTAAAAGTACGAGCCATTTTTTCGGCGACTCAGACCGTTAACGTAGGATGCCCGCAGGGCTCCGTACTTGTTATTAGCACTCATCTATCTCAACAGACTCGCTAATCGGACGCATAACGATGTTCTTTTATTTGCTGACGACACCTCTCTCTATGACTCACACACAAGTGACTTACACGTGACACAACATACTCTGCAACGCGACATTGACGAAATATACAGGTACGGTCAAGAATGGGCGCCACAAAAACAATCCAACAGACATTCTCACACAAACGCTCAAACCAGACACCTACACTTAGATTCGGAGGCGACCTCATACCAGTACACAACAGTCATACGCACCTCGACATGACATTCTCCACTGACCTCCGATTTCACCAACACATCAACACGACATGCCACAAAATAAACAAAGCACTCAGTTCCCTGTACCCAATAGCGAAACACTTACCAAGGCCCATTATATACCTTATATACCAGGGATTTCGGGAAAGTAGGCTAAAGGATTGAAGCCTGTGATTTCCCACTCAGTGCATTACTGTGACCCCTCTCTTGTCTTGAACATACGGTCTTGCCAGTGCTTGTCCAGTCTGTTTTTGAAGCTGTTTGTTGAATCAGCGCCGACCACTTCATCCGGTAGGCTATTCCAGGAGTTGATGACTCGATGAGAGAAGAAACGTTGGCGAATCACCTTGTTGGCCACTGGTTTCAACAGCTTTCTAGTGTGTCCCCTTGTGATGACATCCTCTGGAGCCGAAACGAAGAAACTTGTGGGATCCATCCTTATCTTGTTGGTCAGGAGCTGGTGCACCACAATCATGTCTCCTCTCTCACGTCTGTAGCACATGCTTGACATTCTCAGCTGCTTCAACCTTTCTTGGTATGGGAGATGCTCGAGTGACTTCACCATCTTGGTTGCCCTTCTCAGTACCCTCTCCACTTTGTCTTGATCACCACAGAAGGTGGGTCCCCCCATAACCTGTTTCCATACTCAAGGATGGGCCTCACCATTGCTTTAAACACGAGTGGAAGAGTAACTTCATTCAGGTCCAAGAAAGTTCGTCTGATGATGCCTAGGGTGCGGAAGGCTTTGGCAACTGTAGCAACAGTGTGCCCATGAAACAGCAGTGATCTGTCAACAAGGAGGCCCAGGTCTCTTTCTTCTGCGGTGACTTCAAGATTTTGGCCTGCCATCATATATTCAAAAGCTTGGTTTGAGGCGCCGATGTGCATGACTTTACACTTTGCAGTGTTAAGTGGTAGTTGCCACCTTTTTGTCCATGCTACCAGGGTATCTATATCTCTTTGGATCACTCTGGCTTCCTACTGGTCTGTACACCTTAGTATCATCGGCATAAATCTTCACAGAGCTTCTGATGTCTTCTGGGATGGAGTGTACGGCTGCCACGAACAAGGTGGGCCCAAGAACACTACCTTGTGGCACTCCACTGATGACCTGTACCCAGTCAGAGGCTGTCCCTTCCAACACAACTCTCTGCCTCCGATCAGTAAGAAAGCCTTGTATCCAGTTCAGCAATTGACCTCTTATACCGAGAGCTTCAAGGGTGATGAGTAGTCTTTTGTGAGCTACAAAGTCAAAAGCTTTTTGAAGGTCGATATAGATTGTGTCTACTGGTGTACCAGCGTCCAGGTAACTGGTCCAATCATCCATGACTTGCAAGAGCTGAGATACACATGATCGACCTGGTACAAAACCATGTTGCGACTCCGACAGATGCCCACTTTCTACAAAGAAACACATCTCATGTCTTACAATTGATTCAAAAACCTTGCTCACCTGAGAAGTCAGACTGATTGGCCGATAGGTTTTTTACATCCCGCTTGCTTCCCTTCTTGTGAATTGGTGTGATATTTGCCAATTTCCAGTTATTAAGTAGTTCCTCTGTTTCAAGAGATTTCTGGAACAGAAGTGCTAAGGGGTAGCTCATCTCTTCTGCTAATTCGCTGAGAACCCTTGGGTCTATAGAGTCTGGACCTGGTGTTTTTGAGGTCTTCAACTGAAGAAGCTTGGTTTTTACTTTTGTTGAGTAATGTCCAGTCTCCAAATTGCTTCATTGACTTCAGATGGGACTGGCAGGTTTTTCAAGTCTTCCTAGACAAATACTGAGCGGAAGAAAACATTCAGTTCAGCTACCTTCTCCTCTGCCGTTTGAGCCTCTGTTCCATCAGGCCTGTTTAGTCTGCCGACTTTATCCTGTGTCTTGACTCTCGTCTTACAGTACTTCCAGAAAGACTTGGGGTTGGCTTTCAGCTCTTTAACTAGCTTTCTCTCAAATTCCGCCCTTAGCTTTCGAGTGAGTGCTCTTAGTTTATTGCGACACATCTTGTAATGCTGGAAATCTGCTGCCGACTGTGACTTCCGGTATTTTTGAAAGGTTTTATCCTTCTTTCTCTTCAGGGTGAGTGCTTCATTATTCATGAATATATTTATCTTTTTTCGTCTTGTACATTGTTTGGGTATCACTTCATCACATACCTCGTCTAGCTTTGCCTTGAAATAATTCCATGATTCTTCTATGGTTCCCACCCTAATTACATTCCAGTCTGTTTGGCGGAGTAGTCTTCTTGCTTAGCCATAAATCATAATTCCCTTTTCTATATAGTTCCTGCTGTACTGGTGGGGGGGGGGGGGGGGGGGGGTCGGTCTATATTTTGCAGTGCTGCACTTCACAGAAAACGATAGTACTGCATGATCACTTAGACCTATGGAAGCAAGGTGCTCAAGATCCTTCACTAAACCAGCTTCATTTGAGAGTATAAGATCCAGTACACTTGGATTGTTCCCATGACGAAAACGAGTCGGCTCTTCAACATGTTGGATCAATAGGCTCTCTTGTGTTGCAAGTAAGAACATGTTTGAATGATGACCCGCTCCCGCCCTGGACATACTTCTGGACCAGTCCAACTCTGGGTAGTTGAAATCCCCAAGCAGCAGTAGATAATTATTTGTTTCAGCAACATCCTTCATTACCATACATATCTCCCTTGTAGATTCTGGACCATTTACTGATAGACTTCTGTATATTCCCACAAGTAGTTTTTTTTAAAGAATTATCTAGATTAATGGCAATACCCACTGCTTCTGTAACAGTAGTGTTTACCTCTACCTGTTCAACATTACACACATCTTCCGAAACATATACTGCAATGCCTCGCTTACCATCACCTGGATTTACCAGGTTCAGTTCAAAGTTCAAACATGGTGGTCGGTATCCATTCATTTTCATATCGCCCAAGCAAACTGCATTACGCTGCCCCTTTGGAATGACTTCTGTCAATATAATTATTTGAGGAGCCCCTGAATTTTGTATCCATAGCTCTAGTTCATCTTTTTTTATTCAAGAACCCATCTGTGTTTGTGTAAAGCACCTCTAGCTTCTGTTTCTTCTCTTTCCTTGACTCATTCTGTTTCAGTCAATCTTGAGCTGGCTTTGAAGTTGCATTTGCTTTCACAGCCTCCGTCTGGTCCAGGTTGTCCTTTTCTTGGTTCTTGGTAGCCTCAATCCTTGATTTGTCCTTGATGCTCTCAGCATTTTCACATCGCACTTCAAACTTTTCACTTCTCTGTTCTTTGATGACTACACATCTTACCTTAATAATCTTTACATTTTCGCCTTGTTTTCTTTTTTGCTTCACTTCTTCTCGGAGTATCTTGTTCCTTTCTCTTTCCTGCAGAGTGAGATCTTTCTTGATGAACACATTTTTCACCACCTCATTTTCACTTTCCCTCAACATTTTTGAGGCCTTCAGCACGTCCCACTTGCTTTCTTCACTCTCAAGAGTAACAATCATCATGCTTGGCTTGTTTGCATACCTCTTGCCAACTCGGAACGCTTTTTTCATTCTTCACCCGGATTCGGAGTTGCTCTTTGATGATGTCTGAGAGGAGGTCTATATCTTCTTTCTTCCTGTCTTCTCCAGAAACTGCCCGACTCTCCGGCAGGTTGCTCACAGCAAGATTGCACTTCCTTCTCTCATGCTCTGTCTTTTCTTTTTGTACTTTTCAAAACACTCTTGGATATTTTCTGCTGCGACCTTTGTCGCTTCCACTTTTCTAAGCCTAAGCACGTGGCCGACTCTCACCTAAGCCTAAGCACGTGGCCGACTCACCTACCCCTAAGCACATGACCGACTCTCACCTAAACACGTGGCAGACTCTAACCTAAGCATAAGCACGTGGCAGACTCTCACCTAAGCCTAAGCACGTGGCCGACTCTCACCTAAGACTGAGCACGTGGCCGACTCTCACCTAAGACTGAGCACGTGGTCGACTCTCACCTTAGACTGAGCACGTGACCGACTCTCACCTAAGCATAAGCACGTGGCAGACTCTCACCTAAGCCTAAGCACGTGGCCGACTCTCACCTAAGACTGAGCACGTGGCCGACTCTCACCTAAGACTGAGCACGTGGTCGACTCTCACCTTAGACTGAGCACGTGGCCGACTCTCACCTAAGCATAAGCACGTGGCAGACTCTCACCTAAGCCTAAGCACGTGGCCGACTCTCACCTAAGACTGAGCACGTGGCCGACTCTCACCTAAGACTGAGCACGTGGCAGACTCTCACCTAAGCCTAAGCACGTGGCTGACTCTCACCTAAGACTGAGCACGGTCTTGTTGTCCTGCGCGGCCGACACTCGCACCAGGAAGGTGCCCGCCGGCATGTTCTCCAGCGCCCGCTCTGCCTCGATGCGGTCCATCTCTCCGGCCCACCACGGCTGCTCCTCCTCGTTGAGGTTGATGTAGTCGGGCTGCTGCGAGAGGCTGATGACCGGGGAGCTGACGGTCGGCTCCCCCGTGCTGGCCGAAAAGGAGGAGCTGCGAGAGCCGGACAGCGACGACGGCGGCCGCTGCGGGGTCAGACAGAGAGGGGCGGGGTCACGAGGCGGGTCACAGATCAGTGAGCAGCTCACACCACATACGCACGTGCGCGCACATGCACGCACGCACGCACACATGGCAAAACCGCTGGAGTGTTTGTACGATGAATTATTGGGATTCCTAATTGTTGACACATGTGGTCTGTAGCGAATAAAGATCAGTTTAATAAATTGCTTGCCAAATTTTGGTTGAGTTAACTGTATGGCGATCAACTTGAGACTAAACTAATTGTGCTTATGGTGAATATATTAATAAGATTAGGACCTAAATGTTTCCACCCATCGAAAACTTGCAGACTAAGATAAGATAGGAGCTGTTCTGCAAACTTGTCATGGTGCTTACACGGAAAGTGACCCCATAACATATTTATGCGATATGGGTGGTATGCATGCTATTAGAAACCAACTTAACACGCGCCCTGGAGGGCTTCTGATAATTACACGCCCTGGAGGGGGGGGGGGGGGGATTCTGCACCCCACCCCCCGAAGATCTCGAAAACCACGCAACGTGTAGCGACAAGCGGACAAATGAGTTAGACAGCTCCAGACAAGCTCTATCGAAGACATCAGTTTTTTTTAGGTCAGGATCAAAGGTCAGATTTTCCAGTTTTAGGACTTCGCTCCAGAAACTTCCAAATATCTGGGGAACTTATGATAGCTAGGAACAAACGGGAAAAAAGAAATAGAAAGCTCTTGAAATATGCAATACCATAGGTGTTCTCAAATTTGAGCTCAGGTCAATAGTTTAGGCTCCAGAGGTCATTAAGGGTAAAAAAGGCTGTTTTTGGCAAAACAGTGTTTCGCAAATAACTTTTTACCTAATAAAGATAAGGCAATAATTTTGACTCCATCGGTGTTTGTCTCGTCAAGGCGCTTCTAGTCATATTCCTGTTACCCAGTTAAGGTCAACTTATAAATTTGACCTCAGGTCAAGGTCAAGTGGTGACCCAAGTAGGTCATGTTGCATATTGGGAGACGCGTCTCGAGACAAAAAACATTGGTACCGGTTTCACTTCTCTATATTCCAGGGCCTATTTGAAGGGAAAACAACTGGGGGGGGGGGGGGGGGGGGGCAGATAAGATCCAAACATAGCACACACAGGCGAAAAGACGTAAGCATGACTGATGGAAAATGCCAGTTAACCGTGTTTTTGCCCAACAACTCACGCCATACCATTACCATAGGTGTACAAATTTCATTTTGTATTCCTACAAAGTACTTCTTTCTGTACTTGCACCTTTTTCATAACTAAGTCCAATTACAATGTCCAAGGTCATGTTGTTTATACCGCAATACTGTCAAATGTCATGCTTTGATTTAATAGGAATTACGGCTTCAATAATCAACGGTGGATCCAGTGAGCCAATCGAGCCAGAGTCCCAAAACGACTGGAAGGGGCCGAAAATTAACCTTTCCTTATTAAAAAACAACTATTTTCACAAACCCACGTTTATACTTTAAAAAATAACACGAAATAAAATGTTACGTATTGCTCAACTTATCCCATGGTTGTGGCAATTTGATCCAACTCGTGGGGCAGGTTGAGCACGTTGGGCATGCAGAGCATGAAGAGACCGAAGAAATTCAAGGTTGATTACTCTAATTCCTTAGGTATACATCCATACAATGGCATCGCCAGGATTTTTAGGTGGCAGCCTATGTGTGGCAGACGTTAACACACGCAACAACAGGGGGCGGAAGGGGCGGAAGGACCCCGCCGCGCCGAATGATTCAGTGTGCGGCCGCCTTTAGGTTTTTCGGAAATAGCGGGAAACGACCGCATTTCGTGCCGCCATTTTCGGCACAACTGTTTGCCTGTCAATTGCCCAAATCATGTTAAATTGTTGACCTCGGGTCTCCTCAGGTCAGGCTACTAGGTAAAGTCTAGTGATCCCACCTCCAAAAAATATAAGGTCGTGCCGCAGACAGATTGTTTTACTGATCAGTTGGAAACTCTCAGGATTTAATCAGGTCATACATACCTGCAATTCTGCTATTTCGGATGATTTTTATATCGGTGATTTAAGGTGAAGTCGATTTTGTGACTACCTAATTATAAGTCATTGGGAAACATGCAAGTGCTATACATCCACAGGAAATGGCTAAATGTGCCCAATTTTCACCAGACTCAAACCTTTCAAAATACACAAATCCATGTGACATTTTTTCCTGCGACCTTCACAAGGTAACATCTATTCACCCAGAGGTCATGCGTCATTTTTCTTCCATAACTTTTTTACCGAATCAATACAGAGCAATGCGATTTTTACCATTGTGTTTGGCTTGTAGACACCTAGATCGATGTGAAATGCGACCTTGACTTGACCTTGACCTGTCCTCCGGTCAGGTCAGGCGTAGGCCTTCTTTCCCCACAGGCTAGTCTTACTTTCACCTTCCCTAAATAAGAAAATTGTTTGGAAAACAATTGGGAACCGTCCAAATATTGATGGGGATCACTGTATGCATAAACCTGGCTGCTCGCCTGGTATTGAATGGTTTTGAATACAATGGGATGGGGGACAATTTTGTAAGGTACAATTTTTTTTGGGTTCATAAAAACAAGGATAATTTTCATAATGTATTTTTTTTATTATACAAAAAGCGAAATGAACTAAAAAATTATTACAAACTAAAACAATTAAGCTCATGTCCTTGTAGATGTGACGTCACGACCATAGTGAAAATCAAAAGTGCCGTCACAAATCACGAGTGTCGTGACGTCATAAATAAAATCAAGAAGTTTTTCTTCTTCTAAATATGAGAAGTTAAGAGGAAGTTTTAGGACAGAAGTCAGTTTAAGATGGGTGAGAAGTATATCTAAAAATCGAGAAAAATATGCTGAATTTGTTATGCGTAAAAAAAACACTACCTGTCCCCCACCCCATTGGCAACGTGTCTTCTTACAGATATAATCCTATGGCGCGAGTTGTTTGGCCATTAGGCCGAAAGCGATCGAGGTAGCATCGGCTATGGCCCAATTCGCTCCGGAGTCCTATGGTCTAACCAATCCCGAGGGCTGGTCTCTATTTTTAAATCAAGTCAAAACATTCATAGTTAAACCTTGCGGAGAAAGAAAAGCACTTAACAAGCGCCGTGCGGGTGCTCGGCGCCACCTACGCCGTGGCGGGGGCGTCTAAACGCCCTCCCCCCCGTCTAACTCGTCTCTTATGGGGAGTAGACGAAATCCAGTAGATAAAACAACGTTCGATAGCACGTCACAAATCATGTCAAAACTATTTAGGTAATTTTTTGGGCCGAGGTCAAAATTGAGGTGACCAGAGGTCATCAAAGGTAAAATTTTCCAAGTATAGGACTTTGCTCCAGTAACCCACACATATCTCGGGACCTATGCTAGCTAGGAACAAACTGAAAACAAACAATCGACAGCTCAATAAAAATGCTCAATCGACAGCTCAATCGCCATTGATGCCCTCAAATTTTAGCTCAGGTCAATAGTTTAGGCTCCAGAAGTCACCAAAGATCACGACGGCATTTTCTGCATTTTTTTCTTCTTCTGGTGAATAACTTCTTATCGGTTGAACATAGAGTAATACTTGACACCATCGTGTTCGTCTCAATACGCTTTGCATCATATTATGGTGACCGGGTTAGCTCAACTTCAAAATGTGACCTCATGTCAAGGTCATTTGGTGACCCATGTAGGTCAGGTTGCATATGGGGTGCTGCGACTCGACGAGATAAACACAGTGGTGACATTCGCACGTCTTTATCTTTATTATATCACAAGTTATTGGCAAAGGTGCTGGTGACCTCAGATGACCTCAGATGACCTCAGATGACCTTGCAGAGGTCACTAAGCAACAACTGCACCTAGGTTATCAAGAATGAGCTAAAATATGAAAATATGAAATGAAGATTATGAAAGAATGAACCCGATCTAATGCATACTCTCTGAATAGGAAGCATTTGTATATTTTTCATCGACTCTAATGGGATGTCACGAAATTGACCTGACCTTAGGTCACCGATATACAAAATCATAGATATGCGAATTGGAGGTACTTATGGCCTTATGAAATCCTGCAAGTTTCAAATCTCTGACAAACAATGTGGCTTCGGCACGACCACAAACATTTTTGGAGCTAAGGTCACTTAACGTGACCTGGTGACCTAAGATGAGATGACCCGAGGTAAAAACTTGCACACAATGTGGGTAATTGATGCCCCAACACCTGTGCCAAATTTTGCGGCGATGTGCGCCGCCGTTTTTCTCTATCCTCGAAAAACTTAGGGGCGTCTAAACGCCCCCCCCCCCCCGCCCCGGCACGGCGCTTTTGTGTAAGATACACAAAAAAACATTTTTAGTGATACAAATTGCACCTACCTCGAAACGCAAAGAGTCAGTGGGAAAGTAGATAGGATAATGGGCATGCGCAAAAGTGATTTCTGAAAAATATATGTGAGCATTATGGAAATATTTACCCTGTCCCAACCATGGGCGTCGCCACCCGAGGGGCCGGCCTCCAAGATCGCTCCGGACCCCAAGATTAGCAGGATTTTAATATTAACCCTATAGAATGGGGGGGGGGGGGAGCAACCACCTGGTTGCCACCCCACCCACTCCAAATTTTGTGTCGACGTTTCTGGTCCAACAACTCCCGATCTCCCCTACTCTGCCGTTCATAAACAATTGTTCAAAGGATATTTCAATTAATGATATTTTGGAAATAACTTAAAGATACTTATTTTGGCTGGGAGATACTAAAACTTAGAAATAACATGGAAACGGCTCACTGGGGGGGGGGGGGGGGGGCATTTGCCACCCCCAGTTAATATGTTAAAATAGGCCTTGCTATATTCATTCTGTCGAGAGTTATTGACAAAACAAGGTGTTCGTGATCTCAGATGACCTCGGCTCAGACGGCTGACCCCGTAGTAGTCACTGAACGAAAATTGCACCTGGATTATCAAGAATGGTCTATGATAACATGATCCAGAAGGAATTGTACGGATATCATGCGTATCCTCGGAATAGGAAGCATTTGAATATTTCTCCATTGACTTATAATGGGGAGGTCACGAAATTGAGCAAACCTTAGGTCACCGATATCATAAATCCGAGATAAACACATTGTAGGTACCTATGATCTTATGAAATCCTGCAAGTTTGAAACCGATCGGCCAAAAACTGTGGCTGTGGTACGACCGCAAACTTTTTGGAGGTGACACTGAAACTTTTTATTCTTTTTTTTGGGGTGAAAAATAGTTTATTCATACACAACTGACAATAAACATTACACTACAGAAACAATACGTGCTCGCTATTTTTCTACTCGGTACTTATTTATGTGGCCCGTCTGGCCAAGCCGGGAGCACCAGTAACATCGGTAATACTGTCCCGGCTCCGGGGAGGTCTCGGGGTTACCGCCCCGGCCGGGGAGAGCTATGGGATACCTCCCCGGCGCTCCAGACGGGCCGCGCCCCCGCCCATATCGTCTTGCGTTTACAATACGTACAACCACGCGGGACGATGCCCAAGGCAGCCGGCCAGGCGCGCGACCCGTCAACTGTTACGGTGGCGAATCGCGCGCCCGGTCGGCCGACCGGCCCAGCAATAAGGTGCCAGGGCCGGTCTCGGGCTGAGTGTACGTGTGCGTGGCGCGCGCACGCTCGCGCGCGCATGTGCGTATGTGCGTATGTGCGTATGTGCGTATGTGCGTATGTGCGTATGTGCGTGTGTGTGTGTGTGTGTGTGTGTGTGTGTGTGTGTGTGTGTGTGTGTGTGTGTGTGTGTGTGTGTGTGTGTGTGTGTGTGTGTGTGTGTGTGTGTGTGTGTGTGTGTGTGTGTGTGTGTGTGTGTGTGTGTGTGTGTGTGTGTGTGTGTGTGTGTGTGTGTGTGTGTGTGTGTGTGTGTGTGTGTGTGTGTGTGTGTGTGTGTGTGTGTGTGTGTGTGTGTGTGTGTGTGTGTGTGTGTGTGTGTGTGTGTGTGTGTGTGTGTGTGTGTGTGTGTGTGTGTGTGTGTGTGTGTGTGTGTGTGTGTGTGTGTGTGTGTGTGTGTGTGTGTGTGTGTGTGTGTGTGTGTGTGTGTGTGTGTGTGTGTGTGTGTGTGTGTGTGTGTGTGTGTGTGTGTGTGTGTGCCGTCAAGGAGCGTTGCAACTCCGTTTTCAGTATGTTACTCGCTTTAATACACGATTTGACTCGAGCAACCATATTTTTTTTAATTCACCCCATTTCTGCTCGAAGGTACATTCCTTGTGCTTTGACATTGCAATAATATATTCTTTAACAGCCTGGAGTTTGAGGCTTTGCATCCTATTTTCCAAACATGGTTGAGACGCGCTCATGCATGTATAGAAGCCTTGATTAATGGTACTACGATAATGTTGATATTTGACAATCAAGTTAGTAAGAACCATTTTTCTGCATTAATGTTAACTCTGACATTATATTTCTCCTTTAACTGTGACAGCATTTCTTTAATAAATATCTTGGTTTTAGGGCATTCCAAGAATAAATGAATTATTGTTTTCACACTGTCCTTACAAAAAGAACAGGTGTTTGATTGTGATACATTGATAATGAATAGATATTTGTTTGTTGCATAAATTATATTAACTATTTTATAGTGAAGGTAAATCAGAAAGGTTGACATAGTTGCTGAAGCAACTCTCTGTACGGTCCCTTCTGTATAGTTTCCAATATCGGCTATCCATTTTCCCTCCAGACGCTGGTTCGATTGCATATTATTATCAGCTACTCTTGCAACAAATGTTATGCCTCGAAAATTTCCTATGATTCAACACTAAATTTATCTTATATGGAATGTTAGGTTTTTTAATCCAATCCGTGTCTATTTGTGCCTGCAGACTCTTGGGAAGGCTGCGAACTAAGGACGCGTAACACAGACATGTCATGCATAATGCATATTCAATACACTGTTTCAAGGTCCTGCTTGGTGTAGATGACACCTGCATTCGGATTATATATATCCCCTAGAAACTTAAGACCTTTGTCATCCCATGTTTTGACTATCGACGTTTCGAATTTGGTCCAGTTCGAGAACCATATATTATCTGATACAATCTCCTCGTTGCATGGTTTATATCTTTTTATCAAACTTAATTATTGCATTCAGTATGTCTCTGTACAATAGATTTGTAGTCTTATTACTTATCAAACCGAGTTTTTTAGTCCCGTATGTTAAAAGTAAATAGAGTTCAGGAAGTGCTTGCGCAGCGAGCACAACCCATTTTGAGCACGATGTATGCATACGCTTTAGCCATGTTAATTTCATGCTTTTAATAAAGCTATCGATATGTACCATTTTTAATCCACCCTCAGAAAACGGTTGTATTAACCTAGTAAGTTTTATTTTTTCTTGTTTATGGCCCCATACAAAACAGAAAAGCATCCTTTCAAGATTTGTAATGCATTTATCAGACGGATTGGGTAATGCCATGAACATGTGGCCCAATTTTGAGAACAGTTAAACTTTTCACGATGCATATTTTCCCAATCGGTGACAAGTTTCGCCTGTTCCATTGCTCTAGCTCTTTTTTAATCGCAATAATTTTATTTTAAATATTGCTATCTGTTACGTTCGCGACGTTTCGGTCAAATGTTATCCCCAAAATGTTGAGCTCATTCACAACCCTTATACGGTGTTCCGCACTGTGCTACTCTCCTGATGATATGCCTATTGGCATACAGGACTTTTTTCTTAAGTTTATTTTGAGACCAGACTGTCGACTAAAGCTCACCAGTTCGGTGATAGCTCCTGCGATAGAACTTTCAGATCCATCTAAGAAAATAATCGTATCGTCTGCATATTGGCTTATTCTTATCTCGTGGTCTGGCGCTATTTTTATTCCGGTCAGGAGGCTGGACTTCATTATTTGTTCTGTTAGCACCAGACAGCCAAATTAAATAGATATCCTGAGGCAGGATCGTCTTATTCCTCGATGAAGATTTATCTTTTTTACCTAGATATCCGTTAAGCAATATACGCGAGTAATTTGTAGTATTCAAATATAAACGGTTTATCAGTTGTAGCATTTTAGGTCCAAAGTTTAATTCACCGATTACTACTCGAATATAGGACCAGGCGACTGATTCAAATGCCGCTTTTCAAAGTCAGCAGCTATAATGGTTCCTGGTTTCTCGTTATCTTTAGTCCAATGTATTATATCATACACGAGCCTAGTGTGTTCGCCTATAAAACGTTCAGATGTATATGCTGTTTGTGCAGGGCTGATAAGTTGTCATCATACTTTTCATCCTATTAGAGATGACAGTAGATATTATTTTGTAATCGGTGTTAAGCAGCGTGATAGGCCTCCATCCTTTGTATGTGTACGGGGACTTCCCTTTCTTGGGAATTAATGTGATTATGCCTTCTTGATGTGACTGTACAACACCTTCAGAGGGGGAAGTTCTGAACGCTCGGTACATAAATGGTCCTATCTCTAACCAGAAGTTGCGAAAGAACTCTTACTGGGAATCAATTTGAGCCAGGCGTTTTTCATTTCTTCATTGAATTTAAAGTTTGTGTTAATTCTGACATCGAAATATCCGCGTCAAGTTGAAGTTGGTCCTCCGGGCTAAGCCTATCTCTCACGTGATTGCTTATAAATGAACGATCTGGTGTTATGTTATCACAAATATTATACTTATTTTGCATAATGTCCGAGAAAATTTCAATGATTTCTTCCGTTTTAGAAATCAATTTATCGCCGTCCTTAATATATGCAATGCACTTTTTATTAAAATTCCTCTTCTCAAATGATAAAAAGTATTTAGAACTTCGCTCTCCCTGCTCGTGCCATGACACTCGGGACCGAATAATGAGTCCCTCTATGATCGGACGTCTCAATTCTTCCAGTCTGTCTTTGAGTGTATCTACGTACTCGGCATCACGCTGAAGACCCGATGCTCCTAACTTTGTTTCCGCCTCTGATATTTCTGACATCAATTTCGTTTCTGCAGCACGTGAGCGCTTTGCCTTTTGTTTTTAATATTGTATCGCTTCGCCTCTAAGCATCATAATGTTTCATAAAAGGCGCAATCGCTTATCGTTAACCGAATTGACCCGTACAATTTATAATCACTATAAGCTTCGTCGGTATACACGGGAACTGCGTATTGACTCAAGGTGTCCTTAATACAGGATTTGATTCTTTCAAAATAGTCGTCCTCTGATAAATGTGACAGATTAAATTTCCACAAGCCTTTTTCTCTTGTTTGCTTCCTACACATTGATAGTGTGATACGATATCCTGGTACAATTTATATGTCAGCCAAGGTGTTGAGAAGATCGTCACTCACGAAGAACATGTCTAAACGCCCGGCTTTTTAAAAATAAATTTAGTCCCGAATGTTTTTAAATGGATGGATTTCCGAGGTCAGGCCCCGCGCTAAGCATAGCTTGTTGCGCAGGCCCTGACCCCACCACCCGATCGCGCAATTCCTGGCGTCCGGCAGAATTTAGAAGCGACAGTTTTACGTGCCCGACATACCTGGACACGGTCCGCCCCGACCTCTGACGTCACCTGACCTTGAGTGCGACCGCTGCCACCGGTCACAGGCCATTCCAGTCCGGGGCAAATAGTGAGCGCCGAAGCGACTCGACCCCGGGCTGCTACTAGGGTGAGGTCAGAAGCCCGGCGCTCTCCCAACTGAGCTACAGGGGCGGCTTTGAACGGTGTTTCGGCGCCATGTATATTTACGGTCATTTGGTTGAACATGGCGCCACGCATCAATCAGATTGTATTTGTATGATAAATCTCGGAAAGCTTGTTTTGCGCGAGTGTTATTTTCTCCTACATAGTGCAATGAATCTGCGTCTGGATTCATCACAAAATGTAAATCACCAGCAAGAATAATGAATTCGACATTGAACTGCCCTATATGACCATTAAGTTCCTCGTAAAACGCTGGCTTGTCTTTATTTGGTCCATAAACATTAACAAACAAATATGTTTCGTTATTAATTTGGCATGGCTACCATATGGAAATTTCCACACAGACTTCTAATCCGTGATGAGAGGTGACCTGAAACTGGTCCTGGTCTGGTGACCTGAAACTGGTCCTGGTCTGGTGACCTGACCTGAGATGACCCGATGTCAAGAATCGCACATAATGTGGGTAGTTAATTTCCAAACAGGTATGCAAAAAACAACGACGCTGCGCGCCGCCCTTTTTCCGCTATCCTCGAAAACCTTAGGGGTGGGCGAATTTCGCCCCCCCCCCCCCTCCAGGGCGCGTTAAGACCAAAACAAGACTCAAGCTGTTATCATTGCTGGTTCGATTTTATCGCATATGGGCGTTTCAGATGTTAATTGCATTAAGACATCCGCTGTACATGACTGTACTGTGATGCGAACGATCACATGATTATTAATTCAAAGTTAGACACACACGAGAGGACAGTGAAAGACTGACGAGCGTTATTAATAGAAATAACGGCAAGACACCAATCAGAAATAATCGAAAGTCAGCAACTGACAAACAAACCTGCGTGACCTGTTATCCAAACACCAACAATGCGACAGCCGGGGCGCGAAGCCGTGCTGCTCACCGTGACTGCTCTCACAGCACCAGCACCACACGCAGCTCTGGTGGTGCCCGCACCAACACCATGCACCTCTACTGGCGGCTTACCGTGCGGGGCGTGGTGTAGCGTCCGTTCATTGGTGACTCCTGAAAGCCGGTCGCAGAGCATCACACACCGCGGCCAGGAGGCGGGGTAGGGTAGGGTACTCAATCAAGTACGGCATGCCGGCAGGGAGGGACAGGCCGACACCGAGAGCAGGCCAAATCGACAGCCCGCGCGCTGTGGAGGCGAGTGAGCTGTGCGGATGCGCTTGCCGATTACGTGAGGCAGGGTAGGAGGGATGTACCATATGCAGAGATATATGCATGGTACACGGGTATTATTCATAATACAAAATACTGAATACAGTGACGACAAAGCTCAAGAGAGAAACACACATCTTCTAATTCACCATGACAAGAACTGGTTGCTTATACAATGTCAAATCGTAAAATGTGCGAGTCTGGAGCAAGTACGAAATAAACTAAGGTGACAGATATGTCAAACCACTACATCAGAAATATACAGGCGACATCTCGTAGCAAACAGGAGACTACATTCCGATACAGGACGAGATAACAGCAACGCTAGGGCAGGCATTCAATACACACCACGCAAAGATAGCCGTGTACCTGGCCACACATGACGTTCGTCGCAGAAGCCAAACGTCGTGTCGCGGAGAACGAGGGCGTAGGAGCCTGGTAAGGTCAAGGTATTCAGAATGAGGTGGTGTGGGTTACTGGCCGTACCTGGTGGTGTCCGGAGTTGTGGTGTCCAGAGTTGTGGTGTCCAGAGTTGTGGTGGCCAGAGTTGTGGTGTCCAGAGTTGTGGTGTCCAGAGTTGTGGTGTCCAGAGTTGTGGTGTCCAGAGTTGTGGTGTCCAGAGTTGTGGTGTCCAGAGTTGTGGTGTCCAGAGTTGTGGTGTCCAGAGTTGTGGTGTCCAGAGTTGTGGTGTCCAGAGTTGTGGTGTCCAGAGTTGTGGTGTCCAGAGTTGTGGTGTCCAGAGTTGTGGTGTCCAGAGTTGTGGTGTCCAGAGTTGTGGTGTCCAGAGTTGTGGTGTCCAGAGTTGTGGTGTCCAGATTTGTGGTGTCCAGAGTTGTGGTGTCCAGAGTTGTGGTGTCCAGAGTTGTGGTGTCCAGAGTTGTGGTGTCCAGAGTTGTGGTGTCCGGAGCTGTGGTGTCCGGAGCTGTGGTGTCCGGAGTTGTGGTGTCCGGAGTTGTGGTGTCCGGAGTTGTTGTGGTGTCTGGAGTTGTTGTGTTGTCCGGAGTTGTTGTGTTGTCCGGAGTTGTTGTGTTGTCCGGAGTTGTTGTGGTGTCCGGAGGTGTTGTGGTGTCCGGAGGAGTTGTGGTGTCCGGAGGAGTTGTTGTGTCCGGAGTTGTTGTGGTGTCCGGAGTTGTTGTGGTGTCCGGAGTTGTTGTGGTGTCTGGAGTTGTTGTGGTGTCTGGAGTTGTTGTGGTGTCTGGAGTTGTGGTGTTGTCCGGAGTTGTGGTGTTGTCCGGAGTTGTTGTGGTGTCCGGAGTTGTTGTGGTGTCCGGAGTTGTTGTGGGTTGTTGTGGTGTCCGGAGTTGTGGTGTCCGGAGTTGTGGTGTCCGGAGTTGTTGTGGTGTCCGGAGTTGTGGTGGTGTCCGGAGTTGTGGTGGTGTCCGGAGTTGTTGTGGTGTCCGGAGTTGTTGTGGTGTCCGGAGTTGTTGTGGTGTCCGGAGTTGTGGTGGTGTCCGGAGTTGTGGTGGTGTCCGGAGTTGTGGTGGTGTCCGGAGTTGTGGTGGTGTCCGGAGTTGTTGTGGTGTCCGGAGTTGTTGTGGTGTCCGGAGTTGTTGTGGTGTCCGGAGTTGTGGTGTCCGGAGTTGTTGTGTTGTCCGGAGTTGTTGTGTTGTCCGGAGTTGTTGTGGTGTCCGGAGTTGTTGTGGTGTCCGGAGTTGTTGTGGTGTCCGGAGTTGTTGTGGTGTCCGGAGTTGTTGTGGTGTCCGGAGTTGTTGTGGTGTCCGGAGTTGTTGTGGTGTCCGGAGTTGTTGTGGTGTCTGGAGTTGTTGTGGTGTCCGGAGTTGTTGTGGTGTCCGGAGTTGTTGTGGTGTCCGGAGTTGTTGTGGTGTCCGGAGTTGTGGTGTCCGGAGTTGTTGTGGTGTCCGGAGTTGTTGTGGTGTCCGGAGTTGTTGTGGTGTCCGGAGTTGTTGTGGTGTCCGGAGTTGTTGTGGTGTCCGGAGTTGTTGTGGTGTCCGGAGTTGTTGTGGTGTCCGGAGTTGTTGTGGTGTCCGGAGTTGTTGTGGTGTCCGGAGTTGTTGTGGTGTCCGGAGTTGTTGTGGTGTCCGGAGTTGTTGTGGTGTCCGGAGTTGTTGTGGTGTCCGGAGTTGTTGTGGTGTCCGGAGTTGTTGTGGTGTCCGGAGTTGTTGTGGTGTCCGGAGTTGTTGTGGTGTCCGGAGTTGTTGTGGTGTCCGGAGTTGTTGTGGTGTCCGGAGTTGTTGTGGTGTCCGGAGTTGTTGTGGTGTCCGGAGTTGTTGTGGTGTCCGGAGTTGTTGTGGTGTCCGGAGTTGTTGTGCTGTCCGGAGTTGTTGTGCTGTCCGGAGTTGTATCCGAATTTGTGGTACCTGGAGGTGTGATACCTAGAGAAGACGCCTGGAGGTGGTGTCCGGAGTTATGGTGTCCGGAGTTGTGGCCGTACCTGGTGATGCCCGGAGGGGCAGGAGGACGCTCGGCTGGGCAGCTGGACGGCACACACGTCCGAGTCGCTGTCGTCTGTCTGGGGCGGCCGTGGGGGCAGGCTGGGCGGCTGTCGGGCGCCGCACATGCCGCTCGCCTGTATACAGTGTTTGTGTGCCTTCCGCTGGCACTGCGAGCACCGGTACCCCTGTAGGACAACACTTTCTTACCTTCCCGGACTTCCCGAACTTTCTGTCGCCAAAACAAGTTCCGGCAAAGGGCCTCCATGCGGTGTACTGGCGGGAGCCTACCCCGCGACAACACTGCTCCGGTGTACTGGCGGGAGCCTACCCCGCGATTCGCCGGTCTGTCGGAATGTTATGGCTTCAATAAAGGCGATAGAAAAGGCATACATTTAGAGCAAACAACACAAACAAGTAAGATATCAGACTACAAACCCCATGAACACTCCGATGGTATTTTCCAATCAATCGATTGTCACTGAGTTGGGAGAGGGTGTTTGCCATCCTCTGGCGGTGTGCGATCGGTGGTGACCTCCCGCAGGGCAAACCACACACAGCGCAGCCATAGGGCCTCTTCCCGTAGCACCTCTAACCTCCTCCAAGTTGGAGCAACTTGGAGGTTAGAGGCGCCACTGGAACAGGCCCATAGTAGACCAGGCGACCAAGACAGGAGAAAAAAACGCATTTTCAACAACCCTAAGACATTGCCACCTACGATATGAACTCTCAGACTTCCACAAACAACGCAGGATTCCCAAAGTGTGAAATGTCATTAGTACCACTCCACGCAAATCAAACAGCAGAGGACCTCCAACTTACCGTATAAAAACCGTCCCTACACGAACCTCCTATCGACCCCACTAAAGCACAGCCACCTCCTCTCAGCACCGGCCGCCGCAGACTGGTCCGGCCGGCGCCCTGCGGTCACCGTCCCCTCTGTCCCGAACTCTCCCGTCCTCTCTCTTACTCTCCCCTACTGACACGAGCGAGCCGGGGTCACCGTCCCCACTGGCCCCGTGACCTGACCTGTCCCGACCTCTCCCGACCTCTCTCTTACTGACACGAGCGAGCCGGGGTGACCATCCCCACTGACCCAGTGACCTGACATGTCCCGACCTCTCCCTTCCTCTCTCTTACTGACACTTACTGACACAAGCGAGCCGGGGTCACCGTCCCCACTGGCCCCGTGACCTGACCTGTCCTGACTTGTCCCGACCTCTCTCGACCTCTCCCTTACTGACACGAGCGAGCCGGGGTCACCGTCCCCACTGACCCCGTGACCTGACCTGTCTCGACCTGTACCGACCTCTTACTGACACGAGCGAGCCGGGGTGACCGTCCCCACTGACCCCGTGACCTGACCTGTCCTGACCTCTCCCTTACTGACACGAGCGAGCCGGGGTCACCGTCCCCACTGACCCCGTGACCTGACCTGTCCCGACCTCTCCTTTACTGACACGAGCGAGCCGGGGTCACCGTCCCCGTGACCTGACCTGTCCCGACCTCTCTCTTACTGACACGAGCGAGCCGGGGTCACCGTCCCCACTGACCCCGTGACCTGACCTGTCCCGACCTCTCCCTTACTCTCCCTTACTGACACGAACGAGCCGGGGTCACCGTCCCCACTGACCCCGTGACCTGACCTGTCCCGACCTCTCCCGACCTCTCTTACTGACACGAGCGAGCCGGGGTCACCGTCCCCACTGACCCAACCTGTCCTGACCTGTCCCGACCTCTCCCTTCCTCTCCCTTATTGACACGAGCAAGCCGGGGTCACCGTCCCCACTGACCTGACCTGTCTCGACTGCTCCCTTCCTCTCTCTTACTGACACGAGCGAGCCGGGGTCACCGTCCCCACTGACCCAGTGACCTGACCTGTCCCGACCTCTCCCTTCCTCTCTCTTACTGACACGAGCGAGCCGGGGTGACCATCCCCACTGACCCAGTGACCTGACCTGTCCCGACCTCTCTCTTCCTCTCTCTTACCGACACGAGCGAGCCGGGAACACCGTCCCCACTGACCCAGCGACCTGACCTGTCCCGACCTCTCCTTTCCTCTCTCTTACTGACACGAGCGAGCCGGGGTGACCATCCCCACTGACCCAGTGACCTGACCTGTCCCGACCTCTCTCGACCTCTCTCTTACTGACACGAGCGAGCCGGGGTGACCATCCCCACTGACCCAGTAACCTGACCTGTCCGACCTCTCCCTTACTGACACGAGCGAGCCGGGGTCACCGTCCCCACTGACCCCGTGACCTGACCTGTCCTGACCTCTCCCTTACTGACACGAGCGAGCCGGGGTGACCATCCCCACTGACCCAGTGACCTGACCTGTCCCGACCTCTCTCGACCTCTCTCTTACTGACACGAGCGAGCCGGGGTGACCATCCCTACTGACCCCGTGTCCTGACCTGTCCCGACCTCTCTCGACCTCTCTCTTACTGACACGAGCGAGCCGGGGTGACCATCCCCACTGACCCCTTGACCTGACCTGTCCTGTCCCGACCTCTCTCGACCTCTCTCTTACTGACACGAGCGAGCCGGGGTGACCATCCCCACTGACCCAGTAACCTGACCTATCCTGACCTGTCCCGACCTCTCCCTTCCTCTCTCTTACTGACAAGAGCGAGCCGGGGTGACCATCCCCACTGACCCAGTGACCTGACCTGTCCTGACCTGTCCTGACCTGTCCCGACCTCTCTCGACCTCTCTCTTACTGAAACGAGCGAGCCGGGGTGACTATCCCCACTGACCCCGTGACCTGACCTGTCCCTTACCCTCCCTTACTGACACGAGCGAGCCGGGGTGACCATCCCCACTGACCCCGTGACCTGACCTGTCCTGACCTCTCCCTTACTGACACGAGCGAGCCGGGGTGACCATCCCCACTGACCCAGTGACCTGACCTGTCCCTTCCTCTCTCTTACTGACACTTACTGACACGAGCGAGCCGGGGTCACCGTCCCCACTGACCCCGTGACCTGACCTGTCCTGACCTGTCCCGACCTCTCTCTTATTGACACGAGCAAGCCGGGGTCACCGTCCCCACTGACCCAGTGACCTGACCTGTCTCGACCGCTCCCTTCCTCTCTCTTACTGACACTTACTGACACGAGCGAGCCGGGGTGACCGTCCCCACTGACCCCGTGACCTGACCTCTCCCTTCCTCTCCTTTATTGACACGAGCAAGCCGGGGTCACCGTCCCCACTGACCCAGTGACCTGACCTGTCTCGACCGCTCCCTTCCTCTCTCTTACTGACACGAGCGAGCCGGGGTCACCGTCCCCACTGACCCAGTGACCTGACCTCTCTCTTCCTCTCTCTTGCCGACACGAGCGAGCTGGGGTCACCGTCCCCACTGGCCCCGTGACCTGACCTGTCCTGACCTGTCCCTTCCTCCCCCTTACTGACACGAGCGAGCCGGGGTCACCGTTCCCACTGACCCAGTGACCTGACCTGTCTCGACCTCTCCTTTACTGACACGAGCGAGCCGGGGTCACCGTCCCCACTGGCCCGTGACCTGACCTGTCCTGACCTCCCTCGACCTCTCCCTTACTGACACGAGCGAGCCGGGGTGACCATCTCCACTGACCCCGTGACCTGACCTGTCCCGACCTCTCCCTTCCTCTCTCTTACTGACACGAGCGAGCCGGGTCACCGTCCCCACTGACCCCGTGACCTGACCCCGTGACCTGACCTCGTGACCTGACCTGTCTCGACCGACACCGCCGGCGGGTACACACCACAATCACCCACACGCTGCTGGCATAGACGTCGTATGACACAACTGAGAGCACGCATCATCGGGTGTCCTGCGTTTGATCATATATCAGTTCATACGTTAGTTCGTGTTATGTAGTTATATGTTAGCACATACAGAGAGCCCGATTAAAATGAATCCAGTGACAGTAACGTGGCAGCATCTGATTGGTGGTGGTGGTGTGTGTGTGTGTGTGTGTGTGGGGGGGATCCCAGTCTCACACAATTATGAAAACTCATCGGATTTCGCTAGCTTATGTACTGATAGCTGATTTAAACCAAACTTTCCTTAGTACAAGTTGCTTATATTTTATTCTATATCAGGACATGTCAATTTTGCGCCCATTTCAGGCGATTTGGAGGGGGCTCTTTGGCTCCCCCCCCCCTGGATCTGCCAGTGGTGCGTGATGACCTAGGCTCGGAGAGTGGGAGGAGTTTGCGTATACCCGTTTTATCACAACGAGACGAGGCATGCGAGGCCGTTGCTGCGCGAAGGGCCACTTCACCAAACAAAGCCCAGTAACAGCGTTTACTATAACACCGTCGGACCAGTGACAGTGGACATACCATGATTCATCGACTCGTACAAACATCCCCAGGTCTCATGTCTCAGACGCTGATCAAAATTTATACAGAGGATTATCTTTGGCCATAAATCAAGCTGTGCGAGTTTAATATCGGTCAGAACACTGGCTAAAGAGAGACAACCGGCGGTACTCTCTGAAGGAGATCCCGTTACATTTGTATCTTCAATTTTCGTATCTTTGCGATAAATCAAAGTTACCACCTCAATGCATTCATCTTTTAAAAAAAATGCATTTCGTCCTTCTATGCACCTCATTTTATACTTTGCTTCCTTACAAAAAAATACTGATATATTAATTACATCTTTGTTACTTCTACTATCTAAATTACAAACAGTTGACAGCTAGATTGTCCATTTTTGGACATTGTTACACATATGGAATAAAATAGCATCACAAAGGAACTAAGTATATGTAAATATACGTTCATGTTACCTGCTTTATTAAGCCCCAGCACAACCGTGACCGTGCCTGGCGCGACCGCGACTGCCGCGCGCCCCGGCGGTACCGGCGACCCCGCACTCAGCCAGCGGCCCAGGGCCGGAGGGCGGCACAATAGAGCTGCAACTTTTCAGACACCACCACAGTATACAATGCACAATTATAAACGGAACGATCAAACTGCTGACCAAACTGCTTCAGAACAGACGAGTCTCAAGAGCAAGCCTCTCTATCACTCTCGGAATCGAATCAGTGTTTCAGAGCTTGCCGAAGCCACACCCAATCATGCAGAACCCGCTTGCAGGACGCCTGCGCGCAGCTCTGGCCTCTGGCCTGTCAGCGGCAGTCACCGGGTGGGGTGCGGTGGACGCAGAACTAACCTGCAGGAAGATGCCTTTGAGCAGTTTGAGGCAGGTATCGCACTCCTCCGGTCTACTGAAGGTGGTCAGCGAGAACGTGTGGTCGGTGTACTGGTTCTCGCTGGGGTCCACATGTTCCCTGAAACACCGCACTCCGGTCAGGCCCGCCGTCCGGTCACGTGGTACCAGCCAAAGCTGGCAGGGTGACGCCAGCGGAGCAGTTTCAGATACGAGGATTCGATACGTTGCGGGCAATTCTATGCTCTGCACCACAGAGTCAACATTGCGCACAGCCGATAGCAGGGCCACCGTGCTACAGCCGAGAGGCAGCGGGACACATACGTCTATGCTGCCCTACCAGTCTATCCCCACAGTTAAATGCAGATATGAAACCTCTTCTCTGTTAGATTTTGAGTTATAGCCTCGGGCATTTTTGGAAGGTCACGCTGCAGAGGTATTTTTTGGTGGCCAAAATAACGCATTTGACTTAACCAAATGTCAAAAAGAATTGTATGGCTGAACTCGCAATGAAACAGAGATTCTATTTCTGGGCTTTGTTGCATGACCTTGAATAACCTTGAACTCGTGACCATTTTTTCGTTGACTTCGTGTGACCCCGGGTACACCTCTGATTTCAATTTTTTACTTCGCAAAATACTTGTCAATATATTGCCTAGCAACGCAATAAATAAATAACGGTGCCCTTTTCCTCTAATTTCCATATTTGCCGACGATATACGCGCGTGTTTTCGAATTACCCCCAAGGGGAGGGGTAACGGGCGGATATCTGCGAACCTACCGGATCGATTTGGTCTTTACCATTCGATCCGGCGTGGTCCAAAACGGTGCCGTTTTAGAGTTTTATATCCACTTTAGTCCAATTTAAGTGGACCAAATTGGACCAAAACCGTCAAAAAAAAATAGTTGCCGACGACGTCATGCTCCGAACCTATGGGACTGATTTGGGCGGTGTCTTCACCATTCGATCCGTTTTGGCCCACGCCGGGTGGCTGCGTGGTGTTACTCGTCACCCTGATAGTGTGTATAACAAAATGGGCCTGTAGCTGCAATGGTACAGGGCCGGCGGATATATAATAGCTGAGATATCCGCCGTTACCCCTCCCCCTTGGTGGCAAGTCGAAAACATGCACGTATATCGACGGCAAATATGGAAATTAGACGAAAAACACTCCTGTATTTTTTTTGTTTTTAGGCAATATATAGACAAATATTTTGCTAAATTAAAAATAAATCAGAGGTGTACCCGGGGTCACACGAGGTCAACGAAAAAAGGTCACGAGGTGACGGGGTCAAGGTCATTTAAGGTCATGCAACAAAGCCCAGAAATAGAATCTCCGTTTCATTGCAAATTCAGCCATCGAAGTCTTTTTGACATTTGGCTAAGTCAAATGCACTATTTCGGCCTCCAAAAATACCTCTGCAGCATGACCTTGCAAACATTCCCGAGGCTATAACTCAACCGGTCAGATCGAGCTTATATTCCACAGCTGAATGCAGGACCCA
>JAXIVJ010000405.1:52500-105000 GCA_036785665.1 Chirona hameri
TTACGTCATTCGGGCACAGCGATATGATGGGACTCAAGGTTCACGGACTTTCGTGTATGCAGGTATATATAGCGTAGCGTAGGGTATATACGGCCTTGGCGTAGCCATTGTTTTCTATGGCCTTCGTCAACGGTCATTGCCGTTGTTTACCGGCTTTGCGACGGGCTGCTTGCTGTTGTATTTTGTCTGTTGTCATGTCGGTTATCCGATATGGGTTTGATGGGTAGGGGTGGCTGTTCGTTCACGTGGTAATCTTGTACCGCAGTACTTTGTACTTAGTAGGTAGGTACTGTGGTCAGTGGTGTGTGGTTGTGCTGCATGTTTTCAATTCACATTGACTAATTTCCCAGGTGTGTATGGAACAATAGTGAGTTGAGTATGGACTTATAGAGGCTGAATACCAAATTTACTAAATAAGATGATTGATATTCTTTGATTGGTAGCTGCCTCCTGATTTTCATTCACATTCATATTTCTGAAATATATAAAAGCCATGGGTGTAATTCAATGATTTATTTGCATCATAAGTAAGTACATCATCACTCACAAACACAAACATCCAGTAAAATCTCACTTGTCTATGCACGCACATGACAACCATAAATAGCTGAAGAAATAAGTTATACAAAATTGAGATAGCAAATCTATAATGATTTTCAGCTTCTTCCAGCTTCCGCCAACATTCCACAACCTTGAACCTTCCTACTGTATCTGTTGGGTAATTGCTATGGGCACCATGGCATGTGATCCTCCAGCTTCCAGACTACTACTGGACTAGGTGGTAGGTACCTGTTGCCGATAAAAGCTTGATGCAAATCACATTCTTGCTGAAGTTCTGAAACAAGTGCATAGGTAGGTGTTTAGATATTGTACATAACTCTGCAAGTCACGACAAAAATGTCGCAAGGATGTCATTATTTCTAATTTGAGGATGTCATTATATTTGTGGTTAGGTGTGCTTTTCCCCCAAACTTTTTGAATTTGGCCACACTGCTGTGTATGCGTTACTGTAGAGTCCCGATGGACGGCAGACTGGGCCCCGGCCTGCCCGTCCCGTCTGCACCCTGTGTGTATGTGTGCTGTGTGTGCTGTGTATGCGTTACTGTAGAGTCCCGATGGACGGCAGACTGGGCCCCGGCCTGCCCGTCCCGTCTGCACCCTGTGTGTATGTGTGCTGTGTGTGCTGTGTATGCGTTACTGTAGAGTCCCGATGGACGGCAGAGCACGCCTTACTTGAGGGTGTCGAGTCGGACCGAGGTCTCCTTGGCGGCGTCCAGTCGGGCGGCCAGCTGCTGCTTCTTCGCCTTCAGCTGGTCCACGTCCATGCGGGGCTTCTTGGCCGACGCCTCGCCCTGGTCATCGGCCATCCGCTTCACCTGCGGCACCAGCAGGGACAGCGGGTCAGCAGGCTGACATCAGCGCAGCTGGACGGCACTGGGCCACTGGATACTCCAGCGATGAGTCGCTGAACCTCAGCCAAACGATGGCGGTGTGGTGCATGAATGTCGTCAAACCAACGCACATACCAACGCGAGCCCTGTACATCAAGTAGTTATAAATTCAAATGTTGATGTCTGAATGAGAACTCAAAAATGAGCCTACAGTAAAGACTTGAAAACGATTCAAGACGGCTCATTGTATGATCATTGGGCAGGGTAGCTCGGTGACAACCTACCACGGATCAGGCAGCACACGCCCGCACAAACACCCACACACCTGTGTGGGAATCTCCAGTGGAGCCGACTTGTCGATACTGGCTGACCCTGATGTGTCGCCATTGAGGTACGCCAACAGATCCTTTCTGTATGGACGGCGCACCACAGGGATGTTCTCTGCCTGAATACAGACACAGACACAGTGTTAACAGACTCTACATTCTCGAATATTGATATGTTGTTGCCATCTGTCTGGATCAGGACACAATAAACCTGGATCTGGTCCAGTAACAGATACATTCATTTAATTCACAGTAGATGACACTACAATCCAAACTCATCTTCCAAAACTAATTTCACAAAGTAGGTACAAGCTACTGGAGCTCCTTATTAATGTGGGTGTTCTATAATGACCAAATAATACCATATCCAATCACAGGATTAGTCACCAGTTGTAGGACGTAGCAACAGCCATGGTTAGATGGTGCCAGTAGTTTGCCAGGACAATAGTGAGCATTACAGACATGAACAGCTTTTGATTATACTTCTATCAGTGAGCATAAATTGTGTGATCAGAAGGTAGATAGCCAGGATCCATGCAACAAACACTACCTAGAGAAGATCCATGATCTGAAGGACTTATCCAGAGTCCTGGGTTCATTTAGAAAAACCACCTGTCCCAACTTCCACCTCTCTTATGTCCATATGATCCCACCAGTATTACTTACGGCAGCTTGTCGCACATACACTGGATGAATGACATGCACATTCTTGAGCAGGAACAAGAGACACTCCATGGTATAATACTCCTTTGTCTGTCCATCTTTGCCAGATCTGAAAGGAAATACACAGACAATAAACAAACATTGATTTAGCAATCATAATGTGCACCACCTATTTCGTACATCTTTCTGGCCTATGCATAGGCAATAATATCTGCCTAGACACAAATCCTTGTACTCCTTGTTAAGTACTCCTAGTTTAGTTTCAACCTTCATTGTTGTTTAACCACCATCACCACACTAGCATCCTTTAAATAAATTATCTAAATATGTAACTGCAAGAAAAACACAAAGACACAGTCACACATGCTTAACACTGACCTACACTATTAACACGCGCCCTGGAGTGCCTCTGAGAATTACACGCACTGGATGGGGGGGGGGGGGGGGGGGGGGGGGGGGGATTTCCCCACCCGAACTCGGCTCCTATGGGATGTAATACAAAAACCGAAAATAACGTTCGAAAGCTCGTCAAAAATCATTTTGAAACTATTGTCATTGTTTGGCTCAGGTCAATATGAGCCCCCTCCCTCTAACTCGAAAATTAAAAGGGCTATAAAGACGCGAAAAATACGTTTGAAAGGTCTTGACAAGGCCATTCGAGGTTATTTCGGGTATGATTTGGCCCAGCTCAATGATGAGGTCACCAGAGGTCATCAAAGGTCAGATTTTTCAGTTTTAAGACTTTGCTCCAGAAACCCCCAAATATCTCGGGAACTATGATAGCTAGGAACAAACGGAAAACAACAATACAAAGTTCTTGAAATATGCAATCGCGATGGTTGTCCTCAAATTTTAGCTAAGGTGAATAGTTTAGGCTGCAGAGGTCATCAAAGGTAAAAAAAAAACTATTTTTGGCAAAACAGTTTTTCGCAAATAACTTTTTACCCAATTAAGATAAGGCAATAATGTTGATGCCATCGTGTTCGTCTCAAGTCGCTTCGAATCATATTCAAGTTGACCAGTTTAGGTCAACTTATAAATTTGACCTCAGGTCAAGGTCAAGTGGTGACCCAAGTAGGTCATGTTACATATTGGGAGATGTGTCTCCACGATACAAACACAAGGGTATTGGTTTCACTTCTTGATCTTCATTCTGTCGAGTTATCAACAAAAAAGTGTGGGTGACCTCAGATCACCTCTGCTAACCCTGTAGGGGTCACTGAACGAAAATTGCACCTGGATCATCAAGAATGGTCTATGATAACATGATCCAGAAGGAATTGGACTGATATCATGCGTATCCTCGGAATAGGAAGCATTTTCATATTTCCCCATTGACTTATAATGCGGTCACGAAATTGACCCGACCTTAGGTCACCGATATCAAATATCCGAGATATATGTATTGTATGTAGGTACCTATGACCTTATGAAATCCTGCAAGTTTATCAAATATCCAAGATATATGAATTGTATGTAGGTACTTATGGCCTTATGAAATAAGGGCAAGTTTGAAACTGATCACCAAAAACTAAGGCTGTGGTACAACCACAAACTTTTTGGAGGTGGGGTCACATGACCTGACCTGAGATGACCTGAGGTCAGGAATTGCATGTGTATAATTTATTTTCCAACAGCTATGCAAAAAACAGTGTCGCTCGCTGCCGCTGTTTTTCCGCTATCCTAAAAAAACGGGGGGGGGGGGAAACTTCGCCCCCTCCATGGCACATGTTAATTCCCCCAAACAAAAACACACAAAATCAGTGTGCTTATTCCACCCATGTAAGTGGTGGATTCCAGAGTAGTTAGAAACTGTCCAGTAAAACTGAAATACCATGGGAGTCAAAATAGCTGATGTGACTGGTCTAAACCCAGACCTTGGCAGAATACCTGGGTAAGCTAAAGCCATCCTGCTGAACATGTTTGGCTCTTCAAGGGAAGCAGGAGGGGCCAATGATTAGTGGTGCACAAATATGTGCTAATGGCTAATGCAGTATTAAACTTCACCCTGTTCTCTAACTGATGTAACTTAAAACTCTAGATTGCAGATGCAGTAGGAATTATGGATACCTTTTTTAACACAAAAATACAAGAAATGTGAGTTGAACACAAACCTAATGCTACTGATAATAATCCCTCTGTGCATTCAGCATTTGCCCAGTTAGCAAGAATCATCCATTGGATAATTCACACTTCAGTCAGGGTCGAGGGATCATGCCAATTGTCCAGCAGGTCTGCTCTAAAATTTCCAGAATTCCCACCTGGGATCAATAGTTGAAAAAAATGAGTTTCTCTCTAAGCATAGCTTGTTGCACAGGCCCTGACCCTACCACCCGATTGCACAATTCCTGGTGCCCGGCAGAATTTAGAGGCAAAAGTTTTACGCGCCTGACATACCCGGACAGTCTGGACGGGTCCGCTCCGCCCTGACATCACAACTGACCTTGAATAGGACTGCTGCCACCGGTCGTAGGCTATCTCAGTGAGGAGAAAATAGCAAGCACTGAAGCGACTCAAACCTGGGCTGCCACTATCGGGTGAGGTCAAGAGCCCAGCGCCCTCCCGACTGAGTTACAGGGGCGGACAAGGTTATCAGCAGGGATCAATGTCCATGTTGGAGATGCTGAATGTGATCTTGGAAAATGGTAATTGATTCAGAGCTATTATCAAACTCTTCAGCGGACCGGTTATCTCAGCGGAAACATACTTGCTTTCCATGTGAGGTCCCAGGTTCAAATCCTGATGGGCTGCCGGTTTGGGGATGGGCTCCCGATTAATATGTTGCCTAACAGCGGCACATGCATAAATGTCATTACTCTTGTACTTGTACTTGTACTTATAGTACGGGACTATAAGGAGGACTAGATGCCTGTCTTGCCCGCTCTTTACATCTCTTGATTGTTTTTATGCCTCAGTGGATAATTCAAAAGGGTATGCTTTCCTTGACCATATTTGGCTTCAGTGTTTTGTCGCTTATCCTGGCGCATCGTACATGATGTCCGCCCAGTAGTGGTCCAGGCGGTTCTTGAAGAGGTTCGTCGTGGCTGATGAAACGACGTGTTCCGGAAGTGCGTTCCAGTTGCTCACTGCTCTGATAGACCAGAAGTTCCGTCTCACTCTGGTCTGCGCTTGCGGTTTGGCAACCTTCAGGGAGTGTCCTCGTGTGATTGCCGACGGCGGGTCCTGGAAGAACTTCTGCTTATCGAGTTCGATGCGGCCGTTCATCAGCTGGTGGATCAGAATGAGGTCACCGCGCCGTCTTCTATACTGCAGAGACGGCAGGCGCAGGGCTCTCAGCCGGTCCTCGTACGGAAGCAGTCTGATTGGTCGAACCAGCTTGGTCGCCCTCCGTTGTACTCGTTCCACCAGTCGTACGTCTTCAGCGTTGAACGGGCCCCAGACTGCGTTCCCATATTCGAGCAGCGGTCTGACCAGGGTCTGAAAGAGCAGCGGGAGCGTCTGCTGGTCGATGTGCTCAAACGAGCGCCGGATTGTGCCGAGGACTCGGTTTGCCTTTGCGATCGCCGCCGCCGCCTGCTTACGGAACTTCAGCGAGGTGTCCACGACGACTCCCAAGTCCTTCTCGTCCTCCACTTGCTCCAACTGGCCTCCAAACATGGAGTAGGTTTGGCGAACGTTCCTCGGCCCGAGATGCATCGTCCTGCACTTGGTCATGTTAAATGGCATCTGCCCCACTCCAGACCATTTGCCGACTGCGTCGAGGTCCTGCTGAAGCTGGTCATGCCCACTCCGTTCCTGGACGCTTCCGTAGATTTTGGTGTCGTCCGCAAAAAGCTTGATGCCGCTGTTGACGTGTCCGGGGAGGTCGTTGATGAAGAGCAGGAAGAGTGTTGGGCCCAGTACTGATCCCTGTGGTATGCCACTCAGCACTGGCGCCCAGCTGGACCTGCTGTCTCTGATCGCCACTCTCTGTCTCCGACCCGTGAGGAACGCCTCGATCCAGCGCAACAACTTCCCCCAATCCCCATGTCCTTCAGCTTCCTTAGCAGACGGCGATGGGGTACCAAATCGAACGCTTTCTGGTAGTCGAGGTAGGCTACATCAACTGAACGGCCCTCTTCGATCTCTTTGGTCCAATCATCGAGTGTCGCGAGCAGCTGTGAGATGCAGGATCTCTTGGGGCGGAAGCCGTACTGGTGGTCGTTCAGTTGTCCACTCTCGGTCACGTGTGCCATGATCTGGTCCCTGATGAGTGTCTCACAGACTTTAGACAGTACTGATGTTAGGCTCACCGGTCGATAGTTGGACGGCTCTTCTTTTGCCCCCTTCTTGAAGATAGGCACAACTTCTCCCTCTTTCCAGTCTTCTGGTACTTTTCATCCAGGGACTTCCTGATGATGTCGGAGAGTGGCCGACTCAGAGGTGAAGCAAGTTCACGCAGCACCTTCGGGGGAATTCTGTCCGGTCCAGGAGAGGATGTCGGGCGCAGATTACGCAGCTTGCTCTCTACCTGCGCCGGCGTCACGTCCACATTTTCCAGAAGCGCACCCTCCCACCGTGTTTGGAGACCCGGAATGTTGATGATATTTTCTCTGGTGAAGACGCTTGAGAAAAATTCCCTAACACTTCTGCCTTATCGAGATCGGTCACTGCCATCTCGTCTGAGCCATCTTGGAACTTGAGGTCGCTTATGCCTGATCTTGTTTTCGTCCTTGTGTTTGCGTATTGCCAAAAGGCCTTGGGGTTCTGTTTGATGTTTACCGCCAGATTCTGTTCAAATTCCTTTCTCAACTTCCTCGTGAGGCTGCGGAGTTCGTTCTTCACTTTGGCATACGCCCGGTGGTCAGGGGCGCCTTGGGTTCGGGTGTACTTCTTCCACAGTTTCTGCTTCTTCTTCTTCAGGGTCATGGCCTCTACGTTCACATAGATGTTCCTGCGCTTCCTTCCCACCGTGTATTTGGGCATACACTGCGTCATGGTTGCCTCGAGGTGTTGACGGAAGAAATTATAGTGTGCATCCACTGTGGCGTCTTGAACCTGCTCCCAGTCTACTTCTTGCAGCAGGTCCGCCATTCTCCTATAGTTTCCTTTGTTCAGTGCAAACTTTTTGGTCTTACTCATGGTTTGAGTGGCGTAACACGTGAGGTTGAATTGCAGTACCACGTGGTCACTGTTTCCGATCCCCAGCAGACTCTGCAGTTCCTGTACCATGTTTTCCTCATTGGTAAAGATCAGATCCAGGATATGTGGATTGTAGCCGTGTCGGAACCTCGTAGGGGATCGTGTTGGAACAGAAAACTGTCCATGATTGCCTGGAGGAATGTGTGGGCGGGATGCGATGGGGGTGCCGTGCAGATACTATTATCCCAGTCGATTTCCCCGTAGTTGAAGTCTCCAACTATCAGCAGGTGGGATGGGCGCGCGTCCGATATTTCATCCAGTAGTCTGCACAGCTGCATGCTCTCCTCCGGTGTTGACGCTGGGCTCCGGTAGATGCACCCAAGCAGCAGTGAATCACCTCCTTCCAGTCTGATACGCACCCATATCTGCTCAGCGAAGACGACCTCGGCTGCGTGCTCCATCGCCGACAGTTTGCTTGAGACGTAGACCGCGATTCCGCGTTTTCCGCTAGCTCCGAGTCTCTCTCGTCCCAGGTTGAAGTTCGTATAGACCGTGAAGTTTGGGATGGCGATTAGTGCGGGGTCAATGGGGGAAAATCTGGGCTTTTGGGATAACTTCGGTTATACATATCAGGTCAAGTTCATCGCCTGCTATCATCATGCACAGGTCGTCACGCTTATTTATAAATTGATCGGCGTTGGTGAACATAACCTTCAGCTTGCCTTCTTTCCTCGTTGTCTGCTGCAGTCAGGCCCGCTGAGCCCTAGGGGGACCTGGTGATGGTGGTGTTGCTTCCCTTATGGTTGGCTCGTCAGTAGCTTGCCTGGTGTCTGCATCCGTATCCTGGGCTTGGGCAGTGGTTTCCCTCTCCGCCTGGTGTGCACCTGCGCTGGCCTGTTGCTCTCTGCTTGCCCCTACTCTCCGCCTGGTGGAGCCTGCGCCAGGTCCTTCAGACCCATCCTCTTCCTGTTGCCGGGTTCGCCTTCCCTGCTCGTCGTTTGGAGCTGGGCGCTCTGCTGCACCCATTGATGCAGGAGCCGCTGCTGCTGTTGGCCGCTGGTCTGCATTGCCTGTTGTCAAGGGTGCACCGAGGACTTGTCTTTCCACCACTCTGCCTTGTCTGATCATGATATTAACCTCCCCCTGCCCCCGACGCCTCTTGAGCTCTTCACGCAACTTTTTCCCTGCTTCTCTCTCCCCCTGCGTTTGGTCCGGGATGATGTAAACCATTGAAAATGCATTGGAGTTCCTTAGCAGTGGTGCTTGCCTGAGTATGTCCCATTTTATTTCTTCATCTGTCAGTGATACAATCAGTAGTCAAGTTTTCCCTGGGGTTGGTTTCCCAGCTCGGTAACATTTGGTGACTTGTACTTTCATCTTCATTTCCCCTTGGACCAGGTCTGTGAATGTCTTGACGTCTCTTTTCACAGCTTCTGCGTGGGTTGTTTCATTGCTCTCTGGGAGGTTGTAGACTACCACATTCCTCTTCCGCTTGTCCTTTTCCATGTAGTCATCCAGCATTCCCGCCACTTGCTGTGTTGATGTACCTGTACTGACTTCCCTAGGGATGGCATCAATCTTGGAGTTAAGTGTTTTCACCACCTCCGCATAGGATCCCTTAATCAGGCTTGCCTGAGAGTTTTGTTGTTCTGTCTGTGCTTGGACTGTCTTGACCAGCTGCCTGTTTTGGTCCTGCACAGCCTTTTTCAGTTGTCTGTGGTCTTGCTCCATGACCTCTGCCATGCTTTTTTGCCTCTCAGCAACTTGGCGGAGGCAGCCAGCTTGATCTTCGAGTGCCTTTTTCAGCTGCTCTATTTCCATGATAAGTTCCTCAAGTGACGTGGACTGTTCTACCTTTGGATTGGATACAGTTTGTTTGCAATCTGCACAGAACCATGAGAGCTCCTTGTGTTTCTCCGGGGCTCTAAAGGCTGGGGCGGAGACCCTCTGGCATTGGGTGTGGAACCATTTAGAGCATTTGTCACATTGGACCCCATTGTCATGGTCAGTCACACAGTTGCCACAAGAATTAGCTGGTCCCCCTTCACAAATAGCAGAGTTGCTACCTGTTGAGACACTTCCCTCTTCGCTAGGATGTGTGCGAGACTGTGTACCAAGATAATTTTGTTCCCTTACTTTGCATCTCTTTTTCAATCTGTTTGCAACAACCCACATATCATCTGTTGGGTCATATCCACTGATTGAGGTATCTGATTCATCTTCCATACTCCTTTCAATTGAATGTAATTAATATTGTTTTGTTTTTGTCAGATGGATGCACAGATTAACTTGATAATTCAACTATAAAAGTATAATTCAAATATTGTCAATCACTATTCACTATTCAGTATTCACTGTCAATTCACTATTCAATATTTTGCATATACTTGATATACTTCATACTTGATGCATAGCGTATTAACAAAAATATTGCCAATAGATGACGCTAGCGTCGCCTCAATTCAGCAGTCCTCGCGTGGAGGAAGATATTTACACAAGATCACATGCAATCTCAAACTTGTTTCCGATTCAACTCTTCAGGCAAATTTTGGAACACAATTATCATAAAACATGCAAGACTCGAAGAACGATTTTAAGAACATTATTTACTCATGCGGCTTCTCTGCGCGGCCCATAAGAGAAAAGACTCCAAGCTACTGGCTGACGAAAAACACAGTTCAGGAATCAACTTCACAGCTTCATACAACAAGGCCGAAAACGGGTGTCATACCACGTCTCAGCTCGCCACAGATGTCAAAGAGAAAGAACTACCCTTTTTATGATTTCTACTAAATTACATGTGAATTATCCTCGGCCACCAGTCTCTAATAACAACACATAACGCTTGATATAAGAGTTACAGGAAAATACGTTTGAAATCTGTGGTAAGACTGACTGGTATAAGAGCTTCCACAGTGTTAAATGCTACCAAATCTCATCCTACTCGCTGTAATTTAATTATTAACCTGTTGTTGAGTGGCACAAATAAAGCAAATAACCATCCAGATACCAAACTAGAATGCACAATTTGTAATTGCCAGTTTGACCTTTATATAGGTCACTAATTTATCTCTATACCTTTCCCAACAAAAACTGAAAGCAAACGTCCCAGTCCGTAACTCGAATTCACAAAACAAATACACCTACAGCATAAGCAGCACCGCGCCGTTTTCGTCTATCAAAACTTACCCCCAAACTAAATAGTTCGTGTTGACTGTTTTCGGGAAAGAAAATTCACCGAATACAATGTTATTATCACGCTCGATTATCTCTTTCTTGTTCACATTGTACTGCCTCAACAGGCTAAGTGGATCCGCCATGATCACACCGCAATTAATACACAACCACCACCACGACGCACAACCAAAACCACTTATCAAGGTTCGCCTGTTATGGATTCGCCGTTTGCAGAGGTTTCTTCTATATTTGTAATATTCAGTATCGATGACGTCACAAGTGCTAACACCAGAGCCAGCCGGCCAGCCGAAACCCAGTGTTTTTATACAATTATTTAATGATGATGGCTTGCGATATGAGCTTTCAACGACGTGGAGATTTCCATTCATTCATTTTTTACCGTTGATTAACAAGTTCAATGTTCATGCATCATATACCAATGGTTTTCTTTTATTTGTGCATAACCAGCCATAAGTGACCTGTCGACGAAGGTTTACGCACCATCTACGTCATACATTGCACGTGCAGTTAGATCAAATCATGCAATGCATTCTGAAGGAACGGGGGTCTCAGCACGCATATTTGGAAAGGCAATAAATTAATCCCATCACCGAAATCACTAACTTCATCACCATAAATGACTTAAATCCCCGAAATGTCGCAACAGAGGATTTCGGCCGATGGACTGCTTTAAAAATATTCAAACTGGCTCCAAGGGTTAGGTAGGTTAGGTGAGGTGAGGTTAGGTTACAAGCTTGATAAAGAAGTCAACGAGAAAGTAGTCTGGTCATTGCGGTGATGGATTAAGTATTTCGGTGATGGATTAATACCTTGCCATTTGGAAATGTCGAATACAAAATCCAGAGCCCTGTTCGGCTGCCAGCTCTCACGCTAGCCTGTGCTAGTGGGCTCGCAGGTTGCCTAGCAACGTGCGATTCACCAATCAGGAGCGAGCAAACGATGACGACACGCGCAGTTTCATGTACGCATGCCCCCTTACGTGACGTCACGTGCTCGCGCGCGAGCGGCATTCCAGCGATTGAAAAAGAGCGCTAGCATGGCTTGCTAACGGGTTTGCTCGCCGGTGTTCGGCGGCCGCGAGCTGACGTCACTCACTATGACGACACTGCCCTGTGTGACGTCGGTGAGCGCTCTCGCGAGAGCCGGCAGCCGAACAGGGCTCAGAGCGCTGTTCGGCGGCCGGCTCTCGCGAGAGCGCTCACCGACGTCACACAGGGCAGTGTCGTCATAATGAGTGACGTCGGCTCGCGGCCGCCGAACACCGGCGAGCAAACCCGTTAGCAAGCCATGCTAGCGCTCTTTTTCAATCGCTGGAATGCCGCTCGCGCGCGAGCACGTGACGTCACGTAAGGGGTCACGCGTACATGAAACTGTGCGCGGATCGTCATCGTTTGCTCGCTCCTGATTGGTCAATCGCACGTTGCTAGGCAACCTGCGAGCCCACTAGCACTGGCTAGCGTGAGAGCCGGCAGCCGAACAGGGCTCAGACCAATCATACTTGGGGAGCCATAAGTCAGTAATTTATATATATATATATATATATATATATATATATATATATATATATATATATATATATATATATATATATATATATATATATATATATATATATATATATATATATATATATATATGACTTAGAAATTCGGTTTTGGCATCGTTCATACTTGGTTCTCCAATACCTATATATATTTTTTTTAATAATATATTTGCAAATTTTTATTTTGTAATGAAAAACTGATCTTAGGGGTAAAAATCAACGAAATAAAAATTTCCAACATATTTAAAAACCGGAATATATATTGCAGAACCAAGTATGGACGATGCCCAAACCAAATTTCAAAGCAATATCTATATTTTTGACTGACTTATGGCTCCATAAGTATGATAGGTCTGGAATCTGGATTTTGTATTAGACATTTCCAAATATATTCCCCTATAACACGAGACTGGTATCAGACCGGCGAAGTTTACAATGAGTTCGTTGTAATCCGTGCCCCGGCCAGCCTGATGACTCCCGCGGCTGATACCGACAGGCTGAGGCCGGCTCAGAATTCGTGTGACACTGAAGAAGCCGGCCAACACTTCGGAAACTCTGATATCGCTGACCTGCCGCGTTCGCCGCTCGAGGCCCTCAGACACTCCCGATACTTCGATAGACACACACGCAAGCTGACCGAGGGTGTACGTCTATTTCAGACACATTAAAACTGCCGTGTTCCGCCGGTAAGCTCGGCGCCGGCAGAGGCTCGCCGCGGAGGACTCTGTGCGAAGACGCCGGCCGCGCCGCCACCGCCGGCGCCACGGCGCAGCGCCCAGAACTCATATCACTGGGTGCGGAAACAAAACGTGTAAAGCGTGACAGGCCGGCCGCGCCGCGCCCTGTCTGAGCACCACCACGCCTCAGCAGACCTCACAGCACGCTCCGCCAGCAGCCCGCATCATGCAGCTCTGAACAGCTGTGTCTGAGCACCACCACGCCTCAGCGGACCTCACAGCACGCTCCGCCAGCAGCCAGCAGCTCTGAACAGCTGTGTCTGAGCACCACCACGTCTCAGCGGACCTCACAGCACGCTTCGCGAGCAGCCAGCACCATGCAGCTCTGAACAGCTGTGTCTGCGCACAACCACGCCTCAGCGGACCTCACAGCACGCTCCGCCAGCAGCCAGCTTCATGCAGCTCTGAACAGCTGCGCCGAGCACCACCAGGCACAGTGCTCCGACCCGCCGCCGCTGAAGCAGCTATCGCGTCACCTCCTCGGACGCAGCGCTGGCGGTCCCAGCGAGGGACGCGCCGTAAAACAAGAGGTAATATCGGTAACACCGGCGTCGCCGCGTCGCGTCGCGTCGCTCGCAGGAATGCAGATCGCAGTCGAATCTCTGTGTCTCGCGGCCGGCAGCGCCGCCAAGCGGGGAGGAGAAGCGAGCACGACAATCAAAATATCACAATCTTCTCCGCCTATGGACACTGGCTGGCCGGTGAACGCGCCGGCAACTGCGCGCGATATACACGATTTACGTAGGGTGAGCACTGAGCATGCACCGATCTCTGGGTTTGGCACCGACACATCAACAGGCACAGACGAGCGCCCGCGCGCACATTCTCAGTGATATCGACGTTCACACGCGCACATACCTAATATTCACACACGCACACGCTAACGCACATATGCAGGCGACGAGAAACGAACGGCTCGTCTTCAGCCGAGCTCCTGCACGTACGTCTTTGGGAAGTAGCCCGTCTGAAACGGGAAAACACGGTCACAAACGCGCAATTCACAAAGAGACACATAAGTAACACTATAGCAGTACATAGATGGCGGTACGCATGTATCGCTACGCGAGTCCCGAACTGCTGCGGCAGGAGCGCTGTAACTGCCGTTGTGTAAACTGTCGAGCAGCCAGTGTGCGTTTGCATTTAGAGCGGCGAAAACCTGGAACACTGGCATCTCTAAGGTCTAAGGTGAACACCCGCAGTTGGGGTTGCGGTTTCCGATGTGTGGATAGCATGTCACCTGCATTGACCGCTTCAATTTTCTTATGGTTGGTAATTAAGCCTCATACCGTGCGATGACAGGCCTACCATGTATTGTACAATGTGTTCTCTTTTACTGACCGCTATCGTATTGCTTTTTATCGTGTTTACACTGTGCTTTTGTATTCAGATATCACTACACATGTACTCTGACTGGATACGTAAAAGCCACAGCGTGGATGTATCTTAATACATGACTTTGACTTTGACTCTGACAGATGAGTTGAAAACTGCGGCGGCGGCTCACACAACATATTACTAAAAAGGACATATTCAAGAGCTCCAGGTTTAAATCCTGTGGAGTACTGGAGCATGTCGAGTGAATATGATGCGACAGCCACTGACCCGGTCTCCGATGCGGCCCTTCCACCAGCCCTGCGACTCGCTGTCTCGGGAGAGGATGGCCACCTCGTCGCCGACGTTGAGGGCCAGCATGTTTGCCGCCCGGCCGTTCGGCGTGTATTTGAACTTGACGATGGCACGGTCGTCCTGGCGCAGCGGCTTTCCCAGCGTCACGAGCAGCCTGCCAGGACACGTCAGGTCAGGTCAGGTCAGGTCAGGCCAGGTCACGTCACGTCACGTCAGGTCAGGTCAGGTCAGGTCAGGTCAGGTCAGGTCAGGTCAGGACACGTCAGGACACGTCAGGTCAGGTCAGGTCACGTCAGGTCAGGTCAGGTCAGGTCAGGTCAGGTCAGGTCAGGTCACGTCACGTCAGGTCAGGTCAGGTCAGGTCAGGTCAGGTCAGGTCAGGTCAGGTCAGGTCAGGACACGTCAGGTCAGGTCAGGTCAGGACAGGTCAGGTCAGGTCAGGTCAGGCCAGGTCAGGTCAGGAACAATCAAATGCTGAACAGTTTGGTAGGTCAGACTTCTTCGGAATTGACGTGAATTCCGGTCAGGTCGGGTCTGACAACAAACACCATCAGGTCTGCTAACATCGAAACAGCAAACGCAGAACAGCGGAAACGACCTATACCCCAAACACTGCTGGCGCAACTTATTATATGAGAATTAACACAAGGCAAGTGGCTTAAGCAGGCTTATTTCGCTGCTGGGAAATGGGTCACCTTCCAGACACCTCAGCCATTACTCCTAGCCCTGTACCGCCACCTATCCGGAGAAGTTCTCTGAGAGGCGAAGCCAACTACCCGGAGAAGATTTCTGAGAGGTGAAGCCACCTATCCGGATAAGTTTTCTGAGAGGTGAAGCCACCTATCCGGAGAAGTTTTCTGAGAGGCGAAGTCACCTATCCGGAGAAGTTTTCTGAGAGGTGAAGCCACCTACCCGGAGAAGTTTTCTGAGAGGCTGTTGTGCTGGTAGTGGTGCACCAGCTGCGTGATTGAGGGGAACAGCCGGGCCGGGCTGAGGCTGTAGCGGGTCGGAGTGTCGTCACTGTGGCGGATCTTCATGTGGCTCACCTTCTCCGCCGCCCTGCAAACAACACACAGCCGGTCAGATACGGTCACACAGCCGGTCAGATACGGTCACACAGCCGGTCAGATACGGTCACACAGCCGGTCAGATACGGTCACACAGACGGTCAGATACGGTCACACAGCCGGTCAGATACGGTCACACAGCCGGTCAGATACGGTCACACAGACGGTCAGATCGTCACTGTGGCGGATCTTCATGTGGCTCACCTTCTCCGCCGCCCTGCAAACAACACACAGCCGGTCAGATACGGGCACACAGACGGTCAGATACGGTCACACAGCCGGTCAGATACGGTCACACAGACGGTCATACAACCGGTCAGATACGGTCAGATACAGTCATACAGACGGTCAGATACGGTCAGATACAGTCACACATACGGTCAGATACGGTCAGATACAGTCATACAGCCGGTCAGATACGGTCAGATACAGTCATACAGACGGTCAGATACGGTCAGATACAGTCACACAGACGGTCAGATACGGTCAGATAGTCACACAGACGGTCAGATACGGTCAGATACAGTCACACAGCCGGTCAGATACGGTCAGATACAGTCATACAGACGGTCAGATACGGTCAGATACAGTCACACAGCCGGTCAGATACGGTCAGATACAGTCACACAGCCGGTCAGATACAGTCAGATACAGTCACACAGACTGTCAGATACGGTCAGATACAGTCACACAGCCGGTCAGATACGGTCACACAGCCGGTCAGATACGGTCAGATACGGTCAGATACGGTCAGATGCAGTCACACAACCGGTCAGATACGGTCGGATACAGTCACACAGCCGGTCAGATACGGTCAGATACGGTCACACAGCCGGTCAGATACGGTCAGATACAGTCACACAGCCGGTCAGATACAGCCATACAGACGGTCAGATACGGTCACACAGACAGTCAGATACAGTCAGATAGTCACACAGCCGGTCAGATACAGTCACACAGCCGGTCAGATACGGTCAGATACAGTCACACAGACGGTCAGATACAGTCAGATAGTCACACAGCCGGTCAGATACAGTCACACAGCCGGTCAGATACAGTCACACAGCCGGTCAGATACGGTCGGATACAGTCACACAGCCGGTCAGATACGGTCAGATACGGTCACACAGCCGGTCAGATACGGTCAGATACAGTCACACAGCCGGTCAGATACAGCCATACAGACGGTCAGATACGGTCACACAGACAGTCAGATACAGTCAGATAGTCACACAGCCGGTCAGATACAGTCACACAGCCGGTCAGATACGGTCAGATACAGTCACACAGCCGGTCAGATACAGTCACACAGCCGGTCAGATACAGTCACACAGCCGGTCAGATAGTCACACAGCCGGTCAGATACGGTCATAAGGACACGGTCAGATACAGTCGTTCACATAACCAGTCACACCCGTTACACGTGACTACCTGAGTTAGAAATATGTGATGAAGAGGGGATATGGGTCAAATCAAAACTCGATGTTTTACATTAGTAGTATGCTGCGCTTATTTACCACCTAACTTTACGACGGAAAAGTTTGAAAATTTCACTGATAGCCTAACAGAATCAGTATGTCGAACACAGATCCACAACCCAACAGCCACACTCATATTAGGGGATCTTAATGCTGGAAATATATACCTGGAACATCAAATATATCAACACAACGGCGTCACAACTTTCGACCACAAGCTACAGACACTACAGAGACGTTAGATTTACAACAGCTAATAAAACAGCCAACCAGAATCACCAACCAACAACTGTGCAAATTTGCGCGATCTCATCTTTACAAGCAACAGCCATACCATCATTGAAGTGGCACTTTTTCGCCGTTTTCAAATCTCGACCACTTCCCAATTTATGCCACAGTTGGTGTAACACCGTCTCCGGAAAACACAGAACGGACCCATGCATACATCTGGGATTATTCAAGGCTAAACGCTCCTCTTCTTACAACTCTTTTACTTAACACTGATTGGACACATATATTAAATCATGATTTAGACACGGCAACAGACTTTTCATATCTGCAATACACAACGCCGCCGCCGCAATTCCTATTCGACGCAAAACCAATCAAACTAAACACAAACCATGGATTACTTCAGAGCTAAAGCGAAATATTAGGAAGCGAGACAGGTTATTCAAAATCGCAAAACAAACCCGGATCGAATTCAACTGGGAAAGATTGAGGTATCAAAGAAATCAGGTAACCGCTTTAAATAGACGGCTCAAAGACGAGTATTTTCAAAACCAAGTTAAAAACTACTGTCTCACAAACACCAGCCCTATAAATATCACCACACATTACGCACGATTTTAGGACGGACACGAGACGACACCATCCTCCCCTTCATTCTGACAAAAACGATATCATCAATGACGACAAAGAAAAAGCAACACTATTAAATAATCATTTCGCTGCACAATCCACTCTCAACCTTCCAGACAACCACGGACCACCACCGTACACCTCAGGCGGACTGCCGGTACCCACTCCAGACAATATTTCCACTTCCGAAAGTGAGGTTCTTCGAATGATTAACTCCCTCGACTCAAAACCACTAGCGCAGTTGTTTAACAAGTCTCTATCATTAGGAAAATGCCCAGCTTATCATTAGGAAAACTCCCAGCTAAGTTCAGCTAACGACCGATCAGCATACTTTCGGCCTTTTCAAAAGTTTTCGAAAAAAATTGTGTACAAGAATATTTATAATCACTTCGCAGAACACTCTCTCCTAACTGACAAACAAAGTGGGTATCGGCAGAGTCACGGTACTCAACAGCAACTTTTATACTTGACACACAACTTATACAAATCACTCGACTCAGGACGCGACTTACAGCTATATATCTCGACATTTATAAATACTTCGACAAGATATGGCATAAAGGACTCCTGGACAAATACAAAAATTAGTTTGGAATCACAGGACGACTCAACGACTGGCTCTCATCATACTTACAAGCTAGACGACAACGAGTAAAAGTACGAGCCATTTTTTCAGCGACTCAGACCGTTAACGTAGGATGCCCGCAGGGCTCCGTACTTGGGCCATTATTAGCACTCATCTATCTCAACAGACTCGCTAATCGGACGCATAACGATGTTCTTTTATTTGCTGACGACACCTCTCTCTATGACTCACACCAAGTGACTTACACGTGACACAACATACTCTGCAACGCGACATTGACGAAATATACAGGTACGGTCAAGAATGGGCGCCACAAAAACAATCCAACAGACATTCTCACACAAACGCTCAAACCAGACACCTACACTTAGATTCGGAGGCGACCTCATACCAGTACACAACAGTCATACGCACCTCGACATGACATTCTCCACTGACCTCCGATTTCACCAACACATCAACACGACATGCCACAAAATAAACAAAGCACTCAGTTCCCTGTACCCAATAGCGAAACACTTACCAAGGCCCATTATATACCTTATATACCAGGGATTTCGGGAAAGTAGGCTAAAGGATTGAAGTCTGTGATTTCCCGCTCAGTACATTACTGTGACCCCTCTCTTGTCTTGAACATACGGTCTTGCCAGTGCTTGTCCAGTCTGTTTTTGAAGCTGTTTGTTGAATCAGCGCCGACCACTTCATCCGGTAGGCTATTCCAGGAGTTGATGACTCGATGAGAGAAGAAACGTTGGCGAATCACCTTGTTGGCCACTGGTTTCAACAGCTTTCTAGTGTCCCCTTGTGATGACATCCTCTGGAGCCGAAACGAAGAAACTTGTGGGATCCATCCTTATCTTGTTGGTCAGGAGCTGGTGCACCACAATCATGTCTCCTCTCTCACGTCTGTAGCACATGCTTGACATTCTCAGCTGCTTCAACCTTTCTTGGTATGGGAGATGCTCGAGTGACTTCACCATCTTGGTTGCCCTTCTCAGTACCCTCTCCACTTTGTCTTGATCATCACAGAAGGTGGGTCCCCCCATAACCTGTTTCCATACTCAAGGATGGGCCTCACCATTGCTTTAAACAAGAGTGGAAGAGTAACTTCATTCAGGTCCAAGAAAGTTCGTCTGATGATGCCTAGGGTGCGGAAGGCTTTGGCAACTGTAGCAGCAGTGTGCCCATGAAACAGCAGTGATCTGTCAACAAGGAGGCCCAGGTCTCTTTCTTCTGCGGTGACTTCAAGATTTTGGCCTGCCATCATATATTCAAAAGCTTGGTTTGAGGCGCCGATGTGCATGACTTTACACTTTGCAGTGTTAAGTGGTAGTTGCCATCTTTTTGTCCATGCTACCAGGGTATCTATATCTCTTTGGATCACTCTGGCTTCCTACTGGTCTGTACACCTTAGTATCATCGGCGTAAATCTTCACAGAGCTTCTGATGTCTTCTGGGATGGAGTGTACGGCTGCCACGAACAAGGTGGGCCCAAGAACACTACCTTGTGGCACTCCACTGATGACCTGTACCCAGTCAGAGGCTGTCCCTTCCAACACAACTCTCTGCCTCCGATCAGTAAGAAAGCCTTGTATCCAGTTCAGCAATTGACCTCTTATACCGAGAGCTTCAAGGGTGATGAGTAGTCTTTTGTGAGCTACAGAGTCAAAAGCTTTTTGAAGGTCGATATAGATTGTGTCTACTGGTGTACCAGCGTCCAGGTAACTGGCCCAATCATCCATGACTTGCAAGAGCTGAGATACACATGATCGACCTGGTACAAAACCATGTTGCGACTCCGACAGATGCCCACTTTCTACAAAGAAACACATCTCATGTCTTACAATTGATTCAAAAACCTTGCTCACCTGAGAAGTCAGACTGATTGGCCGATAGTTTTTTTTACATCCCGCTTGCTTCCCTTCTTGTGAATTGGTGTGATATTTGCCAATTTCCAGTTATTAAGTAGTTCCTCTGTTTCAAGAGATTTCTGGAACAGAAGTGCTAAGGGGTAGCTCACCTCTTCTGCTAATTCGCTGAGAACCCTTGGGTCTATAGAGTCTGGACCTGGTGTTTTTGAGGTCTTCAACTGAAGAAGCTTGGTTTTTACTTTTGTTGAGTAATGTCCAGTCTCCAAATTGCTTCATTGACTTCAGATGGGACTGGCAGGTTTTTCAAGTCTTCCTAGACAAATACTGAGCGGAAGAAAACATTCAGTTCAGCTACCTTCTCCTCTGCCGTTTGAGCCTCTGTTCCATCAGGCCTGTTTAGTCTGCCGACTTTATCCTGTGTCTTGACTCTCGTCTTACAGTACTTCCAGAAAGACTTGGGGTTGGCTTTCAGCTCTTTAACTAGCTTTCTCTCAAATTCCGCCCTTAGCTTTCGAGTGAGTGCTCTTAGTTTATTGCGACACATCTTGTAATGCTGGAAATCTGCTGCCGACTGTGACTTCCGGTATTTTTGAAAGGTTTTATCCTTTTTTCTCTTCAGGGCGAGTGCTTCATTATTCATGAATATATTTATCTTTTTTCGTCTTGTACATTGTTTGGGTATCACTTCATCACATACCTCATCTAGCTTTGCCTTGAAATAATTCCATGATTCTTCTATGGTTCCCACCCTAATTACATTCCAGTCTGTTTGGCGGAGTAGTCTTCTTGCTTAGCCATAAATCATAATTCCCTTTTCTATATAGTTCCTGCTGTACTGGTGGGGGGGGGGGGGGGGGGGGGGGTCGGTCTATATTTTGCAGTGCTGCACTTCACAGAAAACGATAGTACTGCATGATCACTTAGACCTATGGAAGCAAGGTGCTCAAGATCCTTCACTAAACCAGCTTCATTTGAGAGTATAAGATCCAGTACACTTGGATTGTTCCCATGACGAAAACGAGTCGGCTCTTCAACATGTTGGATCAATAGGCTCTCTTGTGTTGCAAGTAAGAACATGTTTGAATGATGACCCGCTCCCGCCCTGGACATACTTCTGGACCAGTCCAACTCTGGGTAGTTGAAATCCCCAAGCAGCAGTAGATAATTATTTGTTTCAGCAACATCCTTCATTACCATACACATCTCCCTTGTAGATTCTGGACCATTTACTGATAGACTTCTGTATATTCCCACAAGTAGTTTTTTTTAAAGAATTATCTAGATTAATGGCAATACCCACTGCTTCTGTAACAGTAGTGTTTACCTCTACCTGTTCAACATTACACACATCTTCCGAAACATATACTGCAATGCCTCGCTTACCATCACCTGGATTTACCAGGTTCAGTTCAAAGTTCAAAAATGGTGGTCGGTATCCATTCATTTTCATATTGCCCAAGCAAACTGCATTACGCTGCCCCTTTGGAATGACTTCTGTCAATATAATTATTTGAGGAGCCCCTGAATTTTGTATCCATAGCTCTAGTTCATCTTTTTTTATTCAAGAACCCATCTGTGTTTGTGTAAAGCACCTCTAGCTTCTGTTTCTTCTCTTTCCTTGACTCATTCTGTTTCAGTCAATCTTGAGCTGGCTTTGAAGTTGCATTTGCTTTCACAGCCTCCGTCTGGTCCAGGTTGTCCTTTTCTTGGTTCTTGGTAGCCTCAATCCTTGATTTGTCCTTGATGCTCTCAGCATTTTCACATCGCACTTCAAACTTTTCACTTCTCTGTTCTTTGATGACTACACATCTTACCTTAATAATCTTTACATTTTCGCCTTGTTTTCTTTTTTGCTTCACTTCTTCTCGGAGTATCTTGTTCCTTTCTCTTTCCTGCAGAGTGAGATCTTTCTTGATGAACACATTTTTCACCACCTCATTTTCACTTTCCCTCAACATTTTTGAGGCCTTCAGCACGTCCCACTTGCTTTCTTCACTCTCAAGAGTAACAATCATCATGCTTGGCTTGTTTGCATACCTCTTGCCAACTCGGAACGCTTTTTTCATTCTTCACCCGGATTCGGAGTTGCCCTTTGATGATGTCTGAGAGGAGGTCTATATCTTCTTTCTTCCTGTCTTCTCCAGAAACTGCCTGACTCTCCGGCAGGTTGCTCACAGCAAGATTGCACTTCCTTCTCTCATGCTCTGTCTTTTCTTTTTGTACTTTTCAAAACACTCTTGGATATTTTCTGCTGCGACCTTTGTCGCTTCCACTTTTCTAAGCCTAAGCACGTGGCCGACTCTCACCTAAGCCTAAGCACGTGGCCGACTCACCTACCCCTAAGCACATGACCGACTCTCACCTAAACACGTGGCAGACTCTAACCTAAGCATAAGCACGTGGCAGACTCTCACCTAAGCCTAAGCACGTGGCCGACTCTCACCTAAGACTGAGCACGTGGTCGACTCTCACCTTAGACTGAGCACGTGACCGACTCTCACCTAAGCATAAGCACGTGGCAGACTCTCACCTAAGCCTAAGCACGTGGCCGACTCTCACCTAAGACTGAGCACGTGGCCGACTCTCACCTAAGACTGAGCACGTGGTCGACTCTCACCTTAGACTGAGCACGTGGCCGACTCTCACCTAAGCATAAGCACGTGGCAGACTCTCACCTAAGCCTAAGCACGTGGCCGACTCTCACCTAAGACTGAGCACGTGGCCGCCTCTCACCTAAGACTGAGCACGTGGTCGACTCTCACCTTAGACTGAGCACGTGACCGACTCTCACCTAAGCATAAGCACGTGGCAGACTCTCACCTAAGCCTAAGCACGTGACCGACTCTCACCTAAGACTGAGCACGTGGCCGACTCTCACCTAAGACTGAGCACGTGGTCGACTCTCACCTTAGACTGAGCACGTGGTCGACTCTCACCTAAGACTGAGCACGTGACCGACTATCACCTAAGACTGAGCACGTGACCGACTCTCACCTCAGCCTAAGCACGTGGCCGACCCTCACCTAAGCCTAAGCACGTGACCGACTCTCACCTAAGACTGAGCACGTGACCGACTCTCACCTAAGACTGAGCACGTGGCCGACTCTCACCTAAGCCTAAGCACGTGGCCGACTCTCACCTAAGCCTAAGCACGTGGTCGACTCTCACCTATGCCTAAGCACGTGGCCGACTCTCACCTAAGACTGAGCACGTGGTCGACTCTCACCTTAGACTGAGCACGTGGTCGACTCTCACCTAAGACTGAGCACGTGACCGACTCTCACCTAAGACTGAGCACGTGACCGACTCTCACCTAAGACTGAGCACGTGGCCGACTCTCACCTAAGCCTAAGCACGTGGCCGACTCTCACCTAAGCCTAAGCACGTGGCCGACTCTCACCTAAGCCTAAGCACGTGGTCGACTCTCACCTATGCCTAAGCACGTGGCCGACTCTCACCTAAGACTGAGCACGTGGCAGACTCTCACCTAAGCCTAAGCACGTGGCCGACTCTCACCTAAGACTGAGCACGTGGCAGACTCTCACCTAAGACTGAGCGCGTGGCAGACTCTCACCTAAGACTGAGCGCGTGGCAGACTCTCACCTAAGCCTAAGCACGTGGCCGACTCTCACCTAAGACTGAGCGCGTGGCAGACTCTCACCTAAGCCTAAGCACGTGGCCGACTCTCACCTAAGACTGAGCACGGTCTTGTTGTCCTGCGCGGCCGACACTCGCACCAGGAAGGTGCCCGCCGGCATGTTCTCCAGCGCCCGCTCTGCCTCGATGCGGTCCATCTCTCCGGCCCACCACGGCTGCTCCTCCTCGTTGAGGTTGATGTAGTCGGGCTGCTGCGAGAGGCTGATGACCGGGGAGCTGACGGTCGGCTCCCCCGTGCTGGCAGAAAAGGAGGAGCTGCGAGAGCCGGACAGCGACGACGGCGGCCGCTGCGGGGTCAGACAGAGAGGGGCGGGGTCACGAGGCGGGTCACAGATCAGTGAGCAGCTCACACCACATACGCACGTGCGCGCACATGCACGCACGCACGCACACATGGCAAAACCGCTGGAGTGTTTGTACGATGAATTATTGGGATTCCTAATTGTTGACACATGTGGTCTGTAGCGAATAAAGATCAGTTTAATAAATTGCTTGCCAAATTTTGGTTGAGTTAACTGTATGGCGATCAACTTGAGACTAAACTAATTGTGCTTATGGTGAATATATTAATAAGATTAGGACCTAAATGTTTCCACCCATCGAAAACTTGCAGACTGTAAGATAAGATAGGAGCTGTTCTGCAAACTTGTCATGGTGCTTACACGGAAAGTGACCCCATAACATATTTATGCGATATGGGTGGTATGCATGCTATTAGAAACCAACTTAACACGCGCCCTGGAGGGCTTCTGATAATTACACGCCCTGGAGGGGGGGGGGGGGGGGATTCTGCACCCCACCCCCCGAAGATCTCGAAAACCACGCAACGTGTAGCGACAAGCGGACAAATGAGTTAGACAGCTCCAGACAAGCTCTATCGAAGACATCAGTTTTTTTTAGGTCAGGATCGAAGGTCAGATTTTCCAGTTTTAGTACTTCGCTCCAGAAACTTCCAAATATCTGGGGAACTTATGATAGCTAGGAACAAACGGAAAAAAAGAAATAGAAAGCTCTTGAAATATGCAATACCATAGGTGTTCTCAAATTTGAGCTCAGGTCAATAGTTTAGGCTCCAGAGGTCATTAAGGGTAAAAAAGGCTGTTTTTGGCAAAACAGTGTTTCGCAAATAACTTTTTACCTAATAAAGATAAGGCAATAATTTTGACTCCATCGGTGTTTGTCTCGTCAAGGCGCTTCTAGTCATATTCCTGTTACCCAGTTAAGGTCAACTTATAAATTTGACCTCAGGTCAAGGTCAAGTGGTGACCCAAGTAGGTCATGTTGCATATTGGGAGACGCGTCTCGAGACAAAAAACATTGGTACCGGTTTCACTTCTCTATATTCCAGGGCCTATTTGAAGGGAAAACCACTGGGGGGGGGGGGGGGGGCAGATAAGATCCAAACATAGCACACACAGGCGAAAAGACGTAAGCATGACTGATGGAAAATGCCAGTTAACCGTGTTTTTGCCCAACAACTCACGCCATACCATTACCATAGGTGTACAAATTTTATTTTGTATTCCTACAAAGTACTTTTTTCTGTACTTGCACCTTTTTCATAACTAAGTCCAATTACAATGTCCAAGGTCATGTTGTTTATACCGCAATAGTCAAATGTCATGCTTTGATTTAATAGGAATTACGGCTTCAATAATCAACGGTGGATCCAGTGAGCCAATCGAGCCAGAGTCCCAAAACGACTGGAAGGGGCCGAAAATTAACCTTTCCTTATTAAAAAACAACTATTTTCACAAACCCACGTTTATACTTAAAAAAATAACACGAAATAAAATGTTACGTATTGCTCAACTTATCCCATGGTTGTGGCAATTTGATCCAACTCGTGGGGCAGGTTGAGCACGTTGGGCATGCAGAGCATGAAGAGACCGAAGAAATTCAAGGTTGATTACTCTAATTCCTTAGGTATACATCCATACAATGGCATCGCCAGGATTTTTAGGTGGCAGCCTATGTGTGGCAGACGTTAACACACGCAACAACAGGGGGCGGAAGGGGCGGAAGGACCCCGCCGCGCCGAATGATTCAGTGTGCGGCCGCCTTTAGGTTTTTCGGAAATAGCGGGAAACGACCGCATTTCGTGCCGCCATTTTCGGCACAACTGTTTGCCTGTCAATTGCCCAAATCATGTTAAATTGTTGACCTCGGGTCTCCTCAGGTCAGGCTACTAGGTAAAGTCTAGTGATCCCACCTCCACAAAATATAAGGTCGTGCCGCAGACAGATTGTTTTACTGATCAGTTGGAAACTCAGGATTTAATCAGGTCATACATACCTGCAATTCTGCTATTTCGGATGATTTTTATATCGGTGATTTAAGGTGAAGTCGATTTTGTGACTACCTAATTATAAGTCATTGGGAAACATGCAAGTGCTATACATCCACAGGAAATGGCTAAATGTGCCCAATTTTCACCAGACTCAAACCTTTCAAAATACACAAATCCATGTGACATTTTTTCCTGCGACCTTCACAAGGTAACATCTATTCACCCAGAGGTCATGCGTCATTTTTCTTCCATAACTTTTTTACCGAATCAATACAGAGCAATGCGATTTTTACCATTGTGTTTGGCTTGTAGATCGATGTGAAATGCGACCTTGACTTGACCTTGACCTGTCCTCCGGTCAGGTCAGGCGTAGGCCTTCTTTCCCCACAGGCTAGTCTTACTTTCACCTTCCCTAAATAAGAAAATTGTTTGGAAAACAATTGGGAACCGTCCAAATATTGATGGGGATCACTGTATGCATAAACCTGGCTGCTCGCCTGGTATTGAATGGTTTTGAATACAATGGGATGGGGGACAATTTTGTAAGGTACATTTTTTTGGGGTTCATAAAAACAAGGATAATTTTCATAATGTATTTTTTTTTATTATACAAAAAGCGAAATGAACTAAAAAATGATTACAAACTAAAACAATTAAGCTCATGTCCTTGTAGATGTGACGTCACGACCATAGTGAAAATCAAAAGTGCTGTCACAAATCACGTGTGTCGTGACGTCATAAATAAAATCAAGAAGTTTTTCTTCTTCTAAATATGAGGAGTTAAGAGGAAGTTTTAGGACAGAAGTCAGTTTAAGATGGGTGAGAAGTATATCTAAAAATCGAGAAAAATATGCTGCATTTGTTGTGCGTAAAAAAACACTACCTGTCCCCCACCCCATTGGCAACGTGTCTTCTTACAGATATAATCCTATGGCGTGAGTTGTTTGGCCATTAGGCCGAAAGCGATCGAGGTAGCATCGGCTATGGCCCAATTCGCTCCGGAGTCCTATGGTCTAACCAATCCCGAGGGCTGGTCTCTATTTTTAAATCAAGTCAAAACATTCATAGTTAAACCTTGCGGAGAAAGAAAAGCACTTAACAAGCGCCGTGCGGGTGCTCGGCGCCACCTACGCCGTGGCGGGGGCGTCTAAACGCCCTCCCCCCGTCTAACTCGTCTCTTATGGGGAGTAGACGAAATCCAGTAGATAAAACAACGTTCGATAGCACGTCACAAATCATGTCAAAACTATTTAGGTAATTTTTTGGGCCGAGGTCAAAATTGAGGTGACCAGAGGTCATCAAAGGTAAAATTTTCCAAGTATAGGACTTTGCTCCAGTAACCCACACATATCTCGGGACCTATGCTAGCTAGGAACAAACTGAAAACAAACAATCGACAGCTCAAGAAAAATGCTCAATCGACAGCTCAATCGCCATTGATGCCCTCAAATTTTAGCTCAGGTCAATAGTTTAGGCTCCAGAAGTCACCAAAGGTCACGACGGCATTTTCTGCACTTTTTCTTCTTCTGGTGAATAACTTCTTATCGGTTGAACATAGAGTAACACTTGACACCATCGTGTTCGTCTCAATACGCTTTGCATCATATTATGGTGACCGGGTTAGCTCAACTTCAAAATGTGACCTCATGTCAAGGTCATTTGGTGACCCATGTAGGTCAGGTTGCATATGGGGTGCTGCGACTCGACGAGATAAACACAGTGGTGACATTCGCACGTCTTTATCTTTATTATATCACAAGTTATTGGCAAAGGTGCTGGTGACCTCAGATGACCTCATATGACCTTGCAGAGGTCACTAAGCAACAACTGCACCTAGGTTATCAAGAATGAGCTAAAATATGAAAATATGAAATGAAGATTATGAAAGAATGAACCCGATCTAATGCATACTCTCTGAATAGGAAGCATTTGTATATTTTTCATCGACTCTAATGGGAGGTCACGAAATTGACCTGACCTTAGGTCACCGATATACAAAATCATAGATATGCGAATTGGAGGTACTTATGGCCTTATGAAATCCTGCAAGTTTCAAATCTCTGACAAACAATGTGGCTTCGGCACGACCACAAACATTTTTGGAGCTAAGGTCACTTAACGTGACCTGGTGACCTAAGATGAGATGACCCGAGGTAAAAACTTGCACACAATGTGGGTAATTGATGCCCCAACACCTGTGCCAAATTTTGCGGCGATGTGCGCCGCCGTTTTTCTCTATCCTCGAAAAACTTAGGCGTCTAAACGCCCCCCCCCCGCCCCGGCACGGCGCTTTTGTGTAAGATACACAAAAAACATTTTTAGTGATACAAATTGCACCTACCTCGAAACGCAAAGAGTCAGTGGGAAAGTAGATAGGATAATGGGCATGCGCAAAAGTGATTTCTGAAAAATATATGTGAGCATTATGGAAATATTTACCCTGTCCCAACCATGGGTGTCGCCACCCGAGGGGCCGGCCTCCAAGATCGCTCCGGACCCCAAGATTAGCAGGATTGTAATATTAACCCTATAGAATGGGGGGGGGGGGGGGAGGGGAGCAACCACCTGGTTGCCACCCCACCCACTCCAAATTTTGTGTCGACGTTTCTGGTCCAACAACTCCCGATCTCCCCTACTCTGCCGTTCATAAACAATTGTTCAAAGGATATTTCAATTAATGATATTTTGGAAATAACTTAAAGATACTTATTTTGGCTGGGAGATACTAAAACTTAGGAATAACATGGAAACGGCTCACTGGGGGGGGGGGGGGGGGGGGGGCATTTGCCACCCCCAGTTAATATGTTAAAATAGGCCTTGCTATATTCATTCTGTCGAGAGTTATTGACAAAACAAGGTGTTCGTGATCTCAGATGACCTCGGCTCAGACGGCTGACCCCGTAGTAGTCACTGAACGAAAATTGCACCTGGATTATCAAGAATGGTCTATGATAACATGATCCAGAAGGAATTGTACGGATATCATGCGTATCCTCGGAATAGGAAGCATTTGAATATTTCTCCTTTGACTTATAATGGGGAGGTCACGAAATTGAGCAAACCTTAGGTCACCGATATCATAAATCCGAGATAAACACATTGTAGGTACCTATGATCTTATGAAATCCTGCAAGTTTGAAACCGATCGGCCAAAAACTGTGGCTGTGGTACGACCGCAAACTTTTTGGAGGTGGCACTGAAACTTTTTATTCTTTTTTTTGGTGAAAAATAGTTTATTCATACACAACTGATAATAAACATTACACTACAGAAACAATACGTGCTCGCTATTTTTCTACTCGGTACTTATTTATGTGGCCCGTCTGGCCAAGCCGGGAGCACCAGTAACATCGGTAATACTGTCCCGGCTCCGGGGAGGTCTCGGGGTTACCGCCCCGGCCGGGGAGAGCTATGGGATACCTCCCCGGCGCTCCAGACGGGCCGCGCCCCCGCCCATATCGTCTTGCGTTTACAATACGTACAACCACGCGGGACGATGCCCAAGGCAGCCGGCCAGGCGCGCGACCCGTCAACTGTTACGGTGGCGAATCGCGCGCCCGGTCGGCCGACCGGCCCAGCAATAAGGTGCCAGGGCCGGTCTCGGGCTGAGTGTACGTGTGCGTGGCGCGCGCACGCTCGCGCGCGCATGTGCGTATGTGCGTATGTGTGTGTGTGTGTGTGTGTGTGTGTGTGTGTGCCGTCAAGGAGCGTTGCAACTCCGTTTTCAGTATGTTACTCGCTTTAATACACGATTTGACTCGAGCAACCATATTTTTTTTTTAATTCACCCCATTTCTGCTCGAAGGTACATTCCTTGTGCTTTGACATTGCAATAATATATTCTTTAACAGCCTGGAGTTTGAGGCTTTGCATCCTATTTTCCAAACATGGTTGAGACGCGCTCATGCATGTATAGAAGCCTTGATTAATGGTACTACGATAATGTTGATATTTGACAATCAAGTTAGTAAGAACCATTTTTCTGCATTAATGTTAACTCTGACATTATATTTCTCCTTTAAATGTGACAGCATTTCTTTAATAAATATCTTGGTTTTAGGGCATTCCAAGAATAAATGAATTATTGTTTCCACACTGTCCTTACAAAAAGAACAGGTGTTTGATTGTGATACATTGATAATGAATAGATATTTGTTTGTTGCATAAATTCTATTAACTATTTTATGGTGAAGGTAAATCAGAAAGGTTGACATAGTTGCTGAAGCAACTCTCTGTACGGTCCCTTCTGTATAGTTTCCAATATCGGCTATCCATTTTCCCTCCAGACGCTGGTTCGATTGCATATTATTATCAGCTACTCTTGCAACAAATGTTATGCCTCGAAAATTTCCTATGATTCAACACTAAATTTATCTTATATGGAATGTTAGGTTTTTAATCCAATCCGTGTCTATTTGTGCCTGCAGACTCTTGGGAAGGCTGCGAACTAAGGACGCGTAACACAGACATGTCATGCATAATGCATATTCCATACACTGTTTCAAGGTCCTGCTGGGTGTAGATGACACCTGCATTCGGATTATATATATCCCCTAGAAACTTAAGACCTTTGTCATCCCATGTTTTGACTATCGACGTTTCGAATTTGGTCCAGTTCGAGAACCATATATTATCTGATACAATCTCCTCGTTGCATGGTTTATATCTTTTATCAAACTTAATTATTGCATTCAGTATGTCTCTGTACAATAGATTTGTAGTCTTATTACTTATCAAACCGAGTTTTTTAGTCCCGTATGTTAAAAGTAAATAGAGTTCAGGAAGTGCTTGCGCAGCGAGCACAACCCATTTTGAGCACGATGTATGCATACGCTTTAGCCATGTTAATTTCATGCTTTTAATAAAGCTATCGATATGTACCATTTTTAATCCACCCTCAGAAAACGGTTGTATTAACCTAGTAAGTTTTATTTTTTCTTGTTTATGGCCCCATACAAAACAGAAAAGCATCCTTTCAAGATTTGTAATGCATTTATCAGACGTATTGGGTAATGCCATGAACATGTGGCCCAATTTTGAGAACAGTTAAACTTTTCACGATGCATATTTTCCCAATCGGTGACAAGTTTCGCCTGTTCCATTGCTCTAGCTCTTTTTTAATCGCAATAATTTTATTTTAAATATTGCTATCTGTTACGTTCGCGACGTTTCGGTCAAATGTTATCCCCAAAATGTTGAGCTCATTCACAACCCTTATACGGTGTTCCGCACTGTGCTACTCTCCTGATGATATGCCTATTGGCATACAGGACTTTTTTCTTAAGTTTATTTTGAGACCAGACTGTCGACTAAAGCTCACCAGTTCGGTGATAGCTCCTGCGATAGAACTTTCAGATCCATCTAAGAAAATAATCGTATCGTCTGCATATTGGCTTATTCTTATCTCGTGGTCTGGCGCTATTTTTATTCCGGTCAGGAGGCTGGACTTCATTATTTGTTCTGTTAGCACCAGACAGCCAAATTAAATAGATATCCTGAGGCAGGATCGTCTTATTCCTCGATGAAGATTTATCTTTTTTACCTAGATATCCGTTAAGCAATATACGCGAGTAATTTGTAGTATTCAAATATAAACGGTTTATCAGTTGTAGCATTTTAGGTCCAAAGTTTAATTCACCGATTACTACTCGAATATAGGACCAGGCGACTGATTCACATGCCGCTTTTCAAAGTCAGCAGCTATAAGGGTTCCTGGTTTCTCGTTATCTTTAGTCCAATGTATTATATCATACACGAGCCTAGTGTGTTCGCCTATAAAACGTTCAGATGTATATGCTGTTTGTGCAGGGCTGATAAGTTGTCATCATACTTTTCATCCTATTAGAGATGACAGTAGATATTATTTTGTAATCGGTGTTAAGCAGCGTGATAGGCCTCCATCCTTTGTATGTGTACGGGGACTTCCCTTTCTTGGGAATTAATGTGATTATGCCTTCTTGATGTGACTGTAGTACAACACCTTCAGAGGGGGAAGTTCTGAACGCTCGGTACATAAATGGTCCTATCTCTAACCAGAAGTTGCGAAAGAACTCTTACTGGGAATCAATTTGAGCCAGGCGTTTTTCATTTCTTCATTGAATTTAGAGTTTGTGTTAATTCTGACATCGAAATATCCGCGTCAAGTTGAAGTTGGTCCTCCGGGCTAAGCCTATCTCTCACGTGATTGCTTATAAATGAACGATCTGGTGTTATGTTATCACAAATATTATACTTATTTTGCATAATGTCCGAGAAAATTTCAATGATTTCTTCCGTTTTAGAAATCAATTTATCGCCGTCCTTAATATATTCAATGCACTTTTTATTAAAATTCCTCTTCTCCAATGATAAAAAGTATTTAGAACTTCGCTCTCCCTGCTCGTGCCATGACACTCGGGACCGAATAATGAGTCCCTCTATGATCGGACGTCTCAATTCTTCCAGTCTGTCTTTGAGTGTATCTACGTACTCGGCATCACGCTGAAGACCCGATGCTCCTAACTTTGTTTCCGCCCCTGATATTTCTGACATCAATTTCGTTTCTGCAGCACGTGTGCGCTTTGCCTTTTGTTTTTAATATTGTATCGCTTCGCCTCTAAGCATCATAATGTTTCATAAAAGGCGCAATCGCTTATCGTTAACCGAATTGACCCGTACAATTTATAATCACTATAAGCTTCGTCGGTATACACGGGAACTGCGTATTGACTCAAGGTGTCCTTAATACAGGATTTGATTCTTTCAAAATAGTCGTCCTCTGATAAATGTGACAGATTAAATTTCCACAAGCCTTTTTCTCTTGTTTGCTTCCTACGCATTGATAGTGTGATACGATATCCTGGTACAATTTATATGTCAGCCAAGGTGTTGAGAAGATCGTCACTCACGAAGAACATGTCTAAACGCCCGGCTTTTTAAAAATAAATTTAGTCCCGAATGTTTTTAAATGGATGGATTTCCGAGGTCAGGCCCCGCGCTAAGCATAGCTTGTTGCGCAGGCCCTGACCCACCACCCGATCGCGCAATTCCTGGCGTCCGGCAGAATTTAGAAGCGACAGTTTTACGTGCCCGACATACCTGGACACGGTCCGCCCCGCCCTCTGACGTCACCTGACCTTGAGTGCGACCGCTGCCACCGGCCACAGGCCATTCCAGTCCGGGGCAAATAGCGAGCGCCGAAGCGACTCGACCCCGGGCTGCTACTAGGGTGAGGTCAGAAGCCCGGTGCTCTCCCAACTGAGCTACAGGGGCGGCTTTGAACGGTGTTTCGGCGCCATGTATATTTACGGTCATTTGGTTGAACATGGCGCCACGCATCAATCAGATTGTATTTGTATGATAAATTTCGGAAAGCTTGTTTTGCGCGAGTGTTATTTTCGCCTACATAATGCAGTGAATCTGCGTCTGGAGATTCATCACAAAATGTAAATCACCAGCAAGAATAATGAATTCGACATTGAACTGCCCTATATGACCATTAAGTTCCTCGTAAAACGCTGGCTTGTCTTTATTTGATCCATAAACATTAACAAAAAAATATGTTTCGTTATTAATTTGGCATGGCTACCATATGGAAATTTCCACACAGACTTCTAATCCGTGATGAGAGGTGACCTGAAACTGGTCCTGGTCTGGTGACCTGAAACTGGTCCTGGTCTGGTGACCTGACCTGAGATGACCCGATGTCAAGAATCGCACATAATGTGGGTAGTTAATTTCCAAACAGGTATGCAAAAAACAACGACGCTGCGCGCCGCCCTTTTTCCGCTATCCTCGAAAACCTTAGGGGTGGGCGAATTTCGTCCCCCCCCCCCCCTCCAGGGCGCGTTAAGACCAAAACAAGACTCAAGCTGTTATCATTGCTGGTTCGATTATATCGCATATGGGCGTTTCAGATGTTAATTGCATTAAGACATCCGCTGTACATGACTGTACTGTGATGCGAACGATCACATGATTATTAATTCAAAGTTAGACACACACGAGAGGACAGTGAAAGACTGACGAGCGTTATTAATAGAAATAACGGCAAGACACCAATCAGAAATAATCGAAAGTCAGCAACTGACAAACAAACCTGCGTGACCTGTTATCCAAACACCAACAATGCGACAGCCGGGGCGCGAAGCCGTGCTGCTCACCGTGACTGCTCTCACAGCACCAGCACCACACGCAGCTCTGGTGGTGCCCGCACCAACACCATGCACCTCTACTGGCGGCTTACCGTGCGGGGCGTGGTGTAGCGTCCGTTCATTGGTGACTCCTGAAAGCCGGTCGCAGAGCATCACACACCGCGGCCAGGAGGCGGGGTAGGGTAGGGTACTCAATCAAGTACGGCATGCCGGCAGGGAGGGACAGGCCGACACCGAGAGCAGGCCAAATCGACAGCCCGCGCGCTGTGGAGGCGAGTGAGCTGTGCGGATGCGCTTGCCGATTACGTGAGGCAGGGTAGGAGGGATGTACCATATGCAGAGATATATGCATGGTACACGGGTATTATTCATAATACAAAATACTGAATACAGTGACGACAAAGCTCAAGAGAGAAACACACATCTTCTAATTCACCATGACAAGAACTGGTTGCTTATACAATGTCAAATCGTAAAATGTGCGAATCTGGAGCAAGTACGAAATAAACTAAGGTGACAAATATGTCAAACCACTACATCAGAAATATACACGCGACATCTCGTAGCAAACAGGAGACTACATTCCGATACAGGACGAGATAACAGCAACGCTAGGGCAGGCATTCAATACACACCACACAAAGATAGCCGTGTACCTGGCCACACATGACGTTCGTCGCAGAAGCCAAACGTCGTGTCGCGGAGAACGAGGGCGTAGGAGCCTGGTAAGGTCAAGGTATTCAGAATGAGGTGGTGTGGGTTACTGGCCGTACCTGGTGGTGTCCGGAGTTGTGCTGTCCGACGTTGTGGTGTCCGGAGTTGTGGTGTCCAGAGTTGTGGTGTCCAGAGTTGTGGTGTCCAGAGTTGTGGTGTCCAGAGTTGTGGTGTCCAGAGTTGTGGTGTCCAGAGTTGTGGTGTCCAGAGTTGTGGTGTCCAGAGTTGTGGTGTCCAGAGTTGTGGTGTCCAGAGTTGTGGTGTCCAGAGTTGTGGTGTCCAGAGTTGTGGTGTCCAGAGTTGTGGTGTCCAGAGTTGTGGTGTCCAGAGTTGTGGTGTCCAGAGTTGTGGTGTCCAGAGTTGTGGTGTCCAGAGTTGTGGTGTCCAGAGTTGTGGTGTCCAGAGTTGTGGTGTCCAGAGTTGTGGTGTCCAGAGTTGTGGTGTCCAGAGTTGTGGTGTCCAGATTTGTGGTGTCCAGAGTTGTGGTGTCCAGAGTTGTGGTGTCCAGAGTTGTGGTGTCCAGAGTTGTGGTGTCCAGAGTTGTGGTGTCCAGAGTTGTGGTGTCCGGAGTTGTTGTGGTGTCCGGAGTTGTTGTAGTGTCCGGAGTTGTTGTAGTGTCCGGAGTTGTTGTGGTGTCCGGAGTTGTTGTGGTGTCCGGAGTTGTTGTGGTGTCCGGAGTTGTTGTGGTGTCCGGAGTTGTTGTGGTGTCCGGAGTTGTTGTGGTGTCCGGAGTTGTTGTGGTGTCCGGAGTTGTTGTGGTGTCCGGAGTTGTTGTGGTGTCCGGAGTTGTTGTGGTGTCCGGAGTTGTTGTGGTGTCCGGAGTTGTTGTGGTGTCCGGAGTTGTTGTGGTGTCCGGAGTTGTTGTGGTGTCCGGAGTTGTTGTGGTGTCCGGAGTTATTGTGGTGTCCGGAGTTATTGTGGTGTCCGGAGTTATTGTGGTGTCCGGAGTTATTGTGGTGTCCGGAGTTATTGTGGTGTCCGGAGTTATTGTGGTGTCCGGAGTTATTGTGGTGTCCGGAGTTGTTGTGGTGTCCGGAGTTGTTGTGGTGTCCGGAGTTGTTGTGGTGTCCGGAGTTGTTGTGGTGTCCGGAGTTGTGGTGGTGTCCGGAGTTGTTGTGGTGTCCGGAGTTGTTGTGGTGTCCGGAGTTGTTGTGGTGTCCGGAGTTGTTGTGGTGTCCGGAGTTGTTGTGGTGTCCGGAGTTGTGGTGGTGTCCGGAGTTGTGGTGGTGTCCGGAGTTGTGGTGGTGTCCGGAGTTGTGGTGGTGTCCGGAGTTGTTGTGGTGTCCGGAGTTGTTGTGGTGTCCGGAGTTGTTGTGGTGTCCGGAGTTGTTGTGGTGTCCGGAGTTGTTGTGGTGTCCGGAGTTGTTGTGGTGTCCGGAGTTGTTGTGGTGTCCGGAGTTGTTGTGGTGTCCGGAGTTGTTGTGGTGTCCGGAGTTGTTGTGGTGTCCGGAGTTGTTGTGGTGTCCGGAGTTGTTGTGGTGTCCGGAGTTGTTGTGGTGTCCGGAGTTGTTGTGGTGTCTGGAGTTGTTGTGGTGTCCGGAGTTGTTGTGGTGTCCGGAGTTGTTGTGGTGTCCGGAGTTGTTGTGTTGTCCGGAGTTGTTGTGGTGTCCGGAGTTGTTGTGGTGTCCGGAGTTGTTGTGGTGTCCGGAGTTGTTGTGGTGTCCGGAGTTGTTGTGGTGTCTGGAGTTGTTGTGGTGTCCGGAGTTGTTGTGGTGTCCGGAGTTGTTGTGGTGTCCGGAGTTGTTGTGGTGTCCGGAGTTGTTGTGGTGTCCGGAGTTGTTGTGGTGTCCGGAGTTGTTGTGGTGTCCGGAGTTGTTGTGGTGTCTGGAGTTGTTGTGGTGTCCGGAGTTGTTGTGGTGTCCGGAGTTGTTGTGGTGTCCGGAGTTGTTGTGGTGTCCGGAGTTGTTGTGGTGTCCGGAGTTGTTGTGTTGTCCGGAGTTGTTGTGGTGTCCGGAGTTGTTGTGGTGTCCGGAGTTGTTGTGGTGTCCGGAGTTGTTGTGGTGTCTGGAGTTGTTGTGGTGTCCGGAGTTGTTGTGGTGTCCGGAGTTGTTGTGGTGTCCGGAGTTGTTGTGGTGTCCGGAGTTGTTGTGGTGTCCGGAGTTGTTGTGGTGTCCGGAGTTGTGGTGTCCGGAGTTGTGGTGTCCGGAGTTGTTGTGGTGTCCGGAGTTGTTGTGGTGTCCGGAGTTGTTGTGGTGTCCGGAGTTGTTGTGGTGTCCGGAGTTGTTGTGGTGTCCGGAGTTGTGGTGTCCGGAGTTGTGGTGGTGTCCAGAGTTGTGGTGGTGTCCAGAGTTGTGGTGGTGTCCGGAGTTGTGGTGGTGTCCGGAGTTGTGGTGGTGTCCGGAGTTGTTGTGGTGTCCGGAGTTGTTGTGGTGTCCGGAGTTGTTGTGGTGTCCGGAGTTGTTGTGGTGTCCGGAGTTGTTGTGGTGTCCGGAGTTGTTGTGGTGTCCGGAGTTGTTATGGTGTCCGGAGTTGTTGTGGTGTCCGGAGTTGTTGTGGTGTCCGGAGTTGTTGTGGTGTCCGGAGTTGTGGTGTCCGGAGTTGTTGTGGTGTCCGGAGTTGTTGTGGTGTCCGGAGTTGTTGTGGTGTCCGGAGTTGTTGTGGTGTCCGGAGTTGTTGTGGTGTCCGGAGTTGTTGTGGTGTCCGGAGTTGTTGTGGTGTCCGGAGTTGTGGTGTCCGGAGTTGTTGTGGTGTCCGGAGTTGTTGTGGTGTCCGGAGTTGTTGTGGTGTCCGGAGTTGTTGTGGTGTCCGGAGGAGTTGTGGTGTCCGGAGTTGTTGTGGTGTCCGGAGTTGTTGTGGTGTCCGGAGTTGTTATGGTGTCCGGAGTTGTGGCCGTACCTGGTGATGCCCGGAGGGGCAGGAGGACGCTCGGCTGGGCAGCTGGACGGCACACACGTCCGAGTCGCTGTCGTCTGCCTGGGGCGGCCGTGGGGGCAGGCTGGGCGGCTGCCGGGCGCCGCACATGCCGCTCGCCTGTATACAGTGTTTGTGTGCCTTCCGCTGGCACTGCGAGCACCGGTACCCCTGTAGGACAACACTTTCTTACCTTCCCGGACTTCCCGAACTTTCTGTCGCCAAAACAAGTTCCGGCAAAGGGCCTCCATGCGGTGTACTGGCGGGAGCCTACCCCGCGACAACACTGCTCCGGTGTACTGGCGGGAGCCTACCCCGCGATTCGCCGGTCTGTCGGAATGTTATGGCTTCAACAAAGGCGATAGAAAAGGCATACATTTAGAGCAAACAACACAAACAAGTAAGATATCAGACTACAAACCCCATGAACACTCAGATGGTATTTTCCAATCAATCGATTGTCACTGAGTTGGGAGAGGGTGTTTGCCATCCTCTGGCGGTGTGCGATCGGTGGTGACCTCCCGCAGGGCAAACCACACACAGCGCAGCCATAGGGCCTCTTCCCGTGGCACCTCTAACCTCCTCCAAGTTGGAGCAACTTGGAGGTTAGAGGCGCCACTGGAACAGGCCCATAGTAGACCAGGCGACCAAGACAGGAGAAAAAAACGCATTTTCAACAACCCTAAGACATTGCCACCTACGATATGAACTCTCAGACTTCCACAAACAACGCAGGATTCCCAAAGTGTGAAATGTCATTAGTACCACTCCACGCAAATCAAACAGCAGAGGACCTCCAACTTACCGTATAAAAACCGTCCCTACACGAACCTCCTATCGACCCCACTAAAGCACAGCCACCTCCTCTCAGCACCGGCCGCCGCAGACTGGTCCGGCCGGCGCCCTGCGGTCACCGTCCCCTCTGTCCCGAACTCTCCCGTCCTCTCTCTTACTCTCCCCTACTGACACGAGCGAGCCGGGGTCACCGTCCCCACTGGCCCCGTGACCTGACCTGTCCCGACCTCTCCCGACCTCTCTCTTACTGACACGAGCGAGCCGGGGTGACCATCCCCACTGACCCAGTGACCTGACATGTCCCGACCTCTCCCTTCCTCTCTCTTACTGACACTTACTGACACAAGCGAGCCGGGGTCACCGTCCCCACTGGCCCCGTGACCTGACCTGTCCTGACTTGTCCCGACCTCTCTCGACCTCTCCCTTACTGACACGAGCGAGCCGGGGTCACCGTCCCCACTGACCCCGTGACCTGACCTGTCCCGACCTGTACCGACCTCTTACTGACACGAGCGAGCCGGGGTGACCGTCCCCACTGACCCCGTGACCTGACCTGTCCCGACCTCTCCCGACCTCTCTCTTACTGACACGAGCGAGCCGGGGTGACCATCTCCACTGACCCAGTGACCTGACATGTCCCGACCTCTCCCTTCCTCTCTCTTACTGACACTTACTGACACAAGCGAGCCGGGGTCACCGTCCCCACTGGCCCCGTGACCTGACCTGTCCCGACTTGTCCCGACCTCTCTCGACCTCTCCCTTACTGACACGAGCGAGCCGGGGTCACCGTCCCCACTGACCCCGTGACCTGACCTGTCTCGACCTGTACCGACCTCTTACTGACACGAGCGAGCCGGGGTGACCGTCCCCACTGACCCCGTGACCTGACCTGTCCTGACCTCTCCCTTACTGACACGAGCGAGCCGGGGTCACTGTCCCCACTGACCCCGTGACCTGACCTGTCCCGACCTCTCCTTTACTGACACGAGCGAGCCGGGGTCACCGTCCCCGTGACCTGACCTGTCCCGACCTCTCTCTTACTGACACGAGCGAGCCGGGGTCACCGTCCCCACTGACCCCGTGACCTGACCTGTCCCGACCTCTCCCTTACTCTCCCTTACTGACACGAACGAGCCGGGGTCACCGTCCCCACTGACTCCGTGACCTGACCTGTCCCGACCTCTCCCGACCTCTCTTACTGACACGAGCGAGCCGGGGTCACCGTCCCCACTGACCCAACCTGTCCTGACCTGTCCCGACCTCTCCCTTCCTCTCCCTTATTGACACGAGCAAGCCGGGGTCACCGTCCCCACTGACCTGACCTGTCTCGACTGCTCCCTTCCTCTCTCTTACTGACACGAGCGAGCCGGGGTCACCGTCCCCACTGACCCAGTGACCTGACCTGTCCCGACCTCTCCCTTCCTCTCTCTTACTGACACGAGCGAGCCGGGTCGACCATCCCCACTGACCCAGTGACCTGACCTGTCCCGACCTCTCTCTTCCTCTCTCTTACCGACACGAGCGAGCCGGGAACACCGTCCCCACTGACCCAGCGACCTGACCTGTCCCGACCTCTCCTTTCCTCTCTCTTACTGACACGAGCGAGCCGGGGTGACCATCCCCACTGACCCAGTGACCTGACCTGTCCTGACCTATCCCGACCTCTCTCGACCTCTCTCTTACTGACACGAGCGAGCCGGGGTCACCGTCCCCACTGACCCAGTGACCTGACCTGACCTGTCCCGACCGCTCTCGACCTCTCTCTTACTGACACGAGCGAGCCGGGGTGACCATCCCCACTGACCCAGTAACCTGACCTGTCCGACCTCTCCCTTACTGACACGAGCGAGCCGGGGTCACCGTCCCCACTGACCCCGTGACCTGACCTGTCCTGACCTCTCCCTTACTGACACGAGCGAGCCGGGGTGACCATCCCCACTGACCTGACCTGTCCCGACCTCTCTCGACCTCTCTCTTACTGACACGAGCGAGCCGGGGTGACCATCCCTACTGACCCCGTGTCCTGACCTGTCCCGACCTCTCTCGACCTCTCTCTTACTGACACGAGCGAGCCGGGGTGACCATCCCCACTGACCCCGTGACCTGACCTGTCCTGTCCCGACCTTTCTCGACCTCTCTCTTACTGACACGAGCGAGCCGGGGTGACCATCCCCACTGACCCAGTAACCTGACCTGTCCTGACCTGTCCCGACCTCTCCCTTCCTCTCTCTTACTGACACGAGCGAGCCGGGGTGACCATCCCCACTGACCCAGTGACCTGACCTGTCCTGACCTGTCCCGACCTCTCTCGACCTCTCTCTTACTGAAACGAGCGAGCCGGGGTGACTATCCCCACTGACCCCGTGACTTGACCTGTCCCTTACCCTCCCTTACTGACACGAGCGAGCCGGGGTGACCATCCCCACTGACCCCGTGACCTGACCTGTCCTGACCTCTCCCTTACTGACACGAGCGAGCCGGGGTGACCATCCCCACTGACCCAGTGACCTGACCTGTCCCTTCCTCTCTCTCTTACTGACACTTACTGACACGAGCGAGCCGGGGTCACCGTCCCCACTGACCCCGTGACCTGACCTGTCCTGACCTGTCCCGACCTCTCTCTTATTGACACGAGCAAGCCGGGGTCACCGTCCCCACTGACCCAGTGACCTGACCTGTCTCGACCGCTCCCTTCCTCTCTCTTACTGACACTTACTGACACGAGCGAGCCGGGGTGACCGTCCCCACTGACCCCGTGACCTGACCTCTCCCTTCCTCTCCTTTATTGACACGAGCAAGCCGGGGTCACCGTCCCCACTGACCCAGTGACCTGACCTGTCTCGACCGCTCCCTTCCTCTATCTTACTGACACGAGCGAGCCGGGGTCACCGTCCCCACTGACCCAGTGACCTGACCTCTCTCTTCCTCTCTCTTGCCGACACGAGCGAGCTGGGGTCACCGTCCCCACTGGCCCCGTGACCTGACCTGTCCTGACCTGTCCCTTCCTCCCCCTTACCGACACGAGCGAGCCGGGGTCACCGTTCCCACTGACCCCGTGACCTGACCTGTCTCGACCTCTCCTTTACTGACACGAGCGAGCCGGGGTCACCGTCCCCACTGGCCCGTGACCTGACCTGTCCTGACCTCCCTCGACCTCTCCCTTACTGACACGAGCGAGCCGGGGTGACCATCTCCACTGACCCCGTGACCTGACCTGTCCCGACCTCTCCCTTCCTCTCTCTTACTGACACGAGCGAGCCGGGTCACCGTCCCCACTGACCCCGTGACCTGACCCCGTGACCTGACCTCGTGACCTGACCTGTCTCGACCGACACCGCCGGCGGGTACACACCACAATCACCCACACGCTGCTGGCATAGACGTCGTATGACACAACTGAGAGCACGCATCATCGGGTGTCCTGCGTTTGATCATATATCAGTTCATACGTTAGTTCGTGTTATGTATTTATATGTTAGCACATACAGAGAGCCCGATTAAAATGAATCCAGTGACAGTAACGTGGCAGCATCTGATTGGTGGTGGTGGTGTGTGTGTGTGGGGGGGGGGGGGGGGATCCCAGTCTCACACAATTATGAAAACTCATCGGATTTCGCTAGCTTATGTACTGATAGCTGATTTAAACCAAACTTTCCTTAGTACAAGTTGCTTATATTTTATTATATATCAGGACATGTCAATTTTGCGCCCATTTCAGGCGATTTGGAGGGGGCTCTTTGGCTCCCCCCCCCCCCCTGGATCTGCCAGTGGTGCGTGATGACCTAGGCTCGGAGAGTGGGAGGAGTTTGCGTATACCCGTTTTATCACAACGAGACGAGGCATGCGAGGCCGTTGCTGCGCGAAGGGCCACTTCACCAAACAAAGCCCAGTAACAGCGTTTACTAGAGACGCAAATTTCAGGACCACGGAGCCGGCGCTGGGCCCAAATTCAGGCCCGGCGTGCCTGAAGCTGTGTCTGAACTCAGGCTTGCCGGGCTCATGCCGGGCTCAGCACAAGTTATCAATTAAAACAAAAAAATAGAAATAAATATTGGCAGAAGTCAGAACATACATGCTTAAAGATCATGATAAATTGAGAAAACAAAATATACAACAGTAAAACACCAGCATAACACATAACAATGTCCTAGTTTACAAATTAAAAGTGATAACTAGTACGACCTAGCAAGGAGTGGACACACCAGTGAAACTTAATAAATCAAACTACAGGGTCAATTCATGATCAATTCATCAGCTCAGTCACTGCAGCAGTGTGAGAGTCGAGTGCAGTCAAACAGAAACAACTACCCCAAATCATATTCCACTGTCATCACTAGTAACTAGGTGGGGTGGCATACAATATTATATTTAGTCATCCCATTGCCCCAGGTCACCCCAAATTATTTTGTATAACAAATAAGTACCTATGGAACAAAACCACCCACGTATATGATAATAATTATTGTTAATACTATTGTAAATACATATTACTGAGAATATTTATTGATACATATTTACTATTTAGTTCCACATGAGAAAGGACATATTCAAGTCATATCATTTGTAGTTTTGGTAGTGAACAAATATTGTATTTTATGCAATTACAATTATAAAGGTGGAAAGACTGCAAAACACAAACAAAAACATTTTGCAAAGAAATCTTAAATGGCCAAGACCTATCACAGAATGCAAACCTGTCTAGTTCCACTTCAACTTCTTATCACAATAGCTCCATAATTTATATATGACCTTGCATAATTACACGTGACACACTCCCCGACAACACATTCAAACCCAATTTCCAAACAATGTGTTTTGATGAGTCACATTTGCGACGAATTCGCCAGGACTGGACCGTAAAAGAATCACGTGTGTCAATTAAGCAGTAGATCGATATTCGCGAATGTGTCGCTGACAGATATTCACAACTTCACACCTCAGAATCGCGACGCCTCAGAATTGTGTGAAGACAATTGTTCATGTTCGTATTCGAAAATAAGCTGTAGTATTAAATCTTAACCATTGGTGTCAGTTGAAGTTTAAATATTTTTTAAAGAAGTCCATCTGCCGAATCCGCAATATGTTGACATTTTCATTTTGGTGATTTTAAGTAATTATGGTGATAAAGTTAGTCATTTCGGTGACGGGATTAATTGTCTGCGCCGTTTTGAGCTCAACGCTTCACAATTGTCAAATACTTCAGACGCCATTACGCACAGCAGTGAAGTTGACGTCCGTCAAGCTAGCAGCAGATTCATATTCGCGAATCTGCTGCTGCCAGACAGACATTCGCCGGGCTCGAATATACTGCTACTGGCAGCAGATTCGGCGAATGTCTGTCAGCTGGCAGCATATTCGTGAACAACTTACGCGGCCTTTTTGGCGCGAGCAGCAGATTCAGATATTCGCCGGGCTCGAATATACTGCTACCAGCAGCAGATTCGGCGAATGTCTGTCAGCTGGCAGCATATTCGTGAACAACTTCCGCGGCATTTTTCGCGGATCATCTGAACGCCAACAGCAGATTCGCAACGTGATGTGTTTGAGTTGTTCGGTGAAAGATGGGTACCTTCTAGGTAAGTAGGAGGAGGTTAGAGGTGCTACTCACTGACTGCTTCAAGTCAGTAATACGTTGATCAATACCTACTTACCTAGAAGGTACCCATCTCTCACCGAACAACTCAACTCAAACACATCACGTTGCGAATCTGCTGCTGGCGTTCAGATGATGCGCGAAAAATGCCGCGGAAGTTGTTCACGAATATGCTCCCAGCTGACAGACATTCGCCGAATCTGCTGCTGGTAGCAGTATATTCGAGCCCGGCGAATATCTGAATCTGCTGCTCGCGTCTAAGATGCGCCAAGAAGGCCGCGGAAGTTGTTCACGAATATGCTGCCAGCTGACAGACATTCGCCGAATCTGCTGCCAGTAGCAGTATATTCGAGCCCGGCGAATGTCTGTCTGGCAGCAGCAGAATCGCGAATATGAATCTGCTGCTAGCTTGACGGACGTGTGAAGTTGTACCAAGGCAGTTGTACGGCCTTGGCTTTGGCAGTGAAGTAGCTCAAGCTTTGTTTATCTGTGCTCACTGCCCAAGGCTGTATAAATATGTGACAAGGCCGTATAAGAGTGGCTCTGTGTGTGACTGGCTTAGATGTTAGTTATAGATATCTTGGCTTGGATAGTGAGAAAACCGAGGATACTCTGTAATTTAAAACAGGTCGATTATTTTACTTTTATCATTCAAGATATGATTGTCACTCCCAATGTTTTTAGTATGTTTGTCATACTTAAATGTCCAGGAAAACTTGCCTTTTCCCCATTATCCTGTGAAGTATATTTAGTATTTACTAGTCCATGTCAACATTGATCAAATAAGTAAGTAGGTTGTAGTACCTCTAACCTCAACATTGTTTGTAGAAGCTATTACAATTACAACCCAAACATTGCATTGTGTGATGTTGAGTGATGAATGCATACTTATTACATACTTTTAAGCTGCTCGTTTGGACTTGCATGATCTATATATCTATCATGCGTCTTATTTTTGTTTTTTATTTTTGCAAACCACCAAAGATGAAAGAAGTCTACTCACCTTGACCTGTTTGACTTTCCTGTTAGTCTGTTGTTGATTATTTATCTCAAGTTCTGACTTGTGTGGGATTTCTTTACTCCATGGTCCATATATATCCATTATCCATTGGTGTTTCAATGTGGTGTGTGTTAAAATGGTGCAAAATGCACATTGCAAACTATAAATATTCCTGCTAAAAGATTTTAAGTGTAGAATGAAGTATACATGCAGATTCCTAGCTTGAGCTGCCGCGTGCCGGGCCTGGCGGGTGCTGCCACATGTGGCCGGCCTTGATGCCGGTCCCAACTCATGTATGAGCGGTGGCGGTGCGGGGCCGGTTCCTGTTTTTGGGGGAATTTTTGCATCTCTAGCGTTTACTATAACACCGTCGGACCAGTGACAGTGGACATACCATGATTCATCGACTCGTACAAACATCCCCAGGTCTCATGTCTCAGACGCTGATCAAAATTTATACAGAGGATTATCTTTGGCCATAAATCAAGCTGTGTGAGTTTAATATCGGTCAGAACACTGGCTAAAGAGAGACAACCGGCGGTACTCTCTGAAGGAGATCCCGTTACATTTGTATCTTCAATTTTCGTATCTTTGCGATAAATCAAAGTTACCACCTCAATGCATTCATCTTTTAAAAAAAATGCATTTCGTCCTTCTATGCACCTCATTTTATACTTTGCTTCCTTACAAAAAAAATACTGATATATTAATTACATCTTTGTTACTTCTACTATCTAAATTACAAACAGTTGACAGCTAGATCGTCCATTTTTGGACATTGTTACACATATGGAATAAAATAGCATCACAAAGGAACTAAGTATATGTAAATATACGTTCATGTTACCTGCTTTATTAAGCCCCAGCACAACCGTGACCGGGCCTGGCGCGACCGCGACTGCCGCGCGCCCCGGCGGTACCGGCGACCCCGCACTCAGCCAGCGGCCCAGGGCCGGAGGGCGGCACAATAGAGCTGCAACTTTTCAGACACCACCACAGTATACAATGCACAATTATAAACGGAACGATCAAACTGCTGACCAAACTGCTTCAGAACAGACGAGTCTCAAGAGCAAGCCTCTCTATCACTCTCGGAATCGAATCAGTGTTTCAGAGCTTGCCGAAGCCACACCCAATCATGCAGAACCCGCTTGCAGGACGCCTGCGCGCAGCTCTGGCCTCTGGCCTGTCAGCGGCAGTCACCGGGCGGGGTGCGGTGGACGCAGAACTAACCTGCAGGAAGATGCCTTTGAGCAGTTTGAGGCAGGTATCGCACTCCTCCGGTCTACTGAAGGTGGTCAGCGAGAACGTGTGGTCGGTGTACTGGTTCTCGCTGGGGTCCACATGTTCCCTGAAACACCGCACTCCGGTCAGGCCCGCCGTCCGGTCACGTGGTACCAGCCAAAGCTGGCAGGGTGACGCCAGCGGAGCAGTTTCAGATACGAGGATTCGATACGTTGCGGGCAATTCTATGCTCTGCACCACAGAGTCAGCATTGCGCACAGCCGATAGCAGGGCCACCGTGCTACAGCCGAGAGGCAGCGGGACACATACGTCTATGCTGCCCTACCAGTCTATCACCACAGTTAAATGCAGATATGAAACCTCTTCTCTGTTTGTTAATTGGCGTTTCACAGACGAATAACCACAACAAGAGAGGGTGAAGGTTCTATGACAGGCCGTTTGGTTGTCAGTGCCTCCGTAGCTGCAACTAAACACTACATACACAGGCAACGGCTAGCAAGACCCGACAGCCATCCTTCCCTAGCGCTCATACGCCGGTCTAGATACGCCGCCCACCGCCCTTCACCGCCCTCTACCGCCCGCTACCTCCCGGCACCGCACGGCACCGCCTAACACCGCCTTCGCGTCTTACAGCGCCTCCTCGATGGCCTTGATCCAGATGCGCTTCATCTCCTCCGTCTTGGCGAACAGCTGGTAGACGGTCTTGCGCTTCTTGTGCACCAGGTGCCATGAGTGCGACCAGCGCGCGTCTGTCCGCTGCGACTTGTCGTCCAGATAGAAGTCCCGGATCCGCAACGAGTCTTTGTAGCAGTATTGTTCGCCCTGAGCAGACCGGCAGGTCGGGGAGGGTTAAGGCGGCAGCACACTAGATCATTCGGCGCGCCGACTCGGTGGTATCGATACGATTTCCCGCTCATTTTCAGTGATTTCCCGCGTCCGCGGCAGCCGTAACGATGACAAACGCAAGCTAAACGCGCCGAGTGTTCACTGGCGGAATGGCGGGAAAAGCTGGTCCGTGCGAGCTTTTTCCGCGACTGAACGCCGCGGAACCGCGGACAGCAAAATTGATCAGGCTGACAGTGGCGAATCTATACCAGATGGTGGTACAAATATTGCACAGCATGTTCTTGCCGCTGTGGAATTTATTATGTAAAAGTTTCGTGGTTCTAAATTTACATCTTCGTCGAAAAATGACCATCAAGCGTTGCGAGTAAACACAGGCTGTCGGGACAGGTTGCGACAGGCTGTAGGTCGGCGGGGCGGAATCTCGCGAGCAGACAGCGCCGAATCCGACGGAACAAGGACGAAGTATCCCCTACGAAGTCCGCCACTGTAGCTCAGTTGGGAGAGCGCCGGACTTCGACCTCACCCGGTAGTGGCAGCCCGGGTTCGAGTCGCTTCGGCGCTCGCTATTTGCCCCTGGCTGGGATGGCCTGTTGTGGCCGGTGGCAGCGGTCGCACTCAAGGTCAAGTGACGTCAGAGGGCGGGGCGGACCGTGTCCAGGTATGTCGGGCACGTAAAACTTTCGCTTCTAAATTGTGCCGGACGCCAGTAATTGCTTGAACGGGTGGTGGGGTCAGGGCCTGCGCAACAAGCTATGCTTAGCGCGGGGCCTGACCTCGGAAATCCATCCATTCAAAAACATTCGGACTAAATTTATTTAAAAAAAAGTATTCCACGGTGTCGCCGCGATTTTCCGAGGCGGAATTTCGCAGTGATATCGGGCGCCGAATGCGCAGTGCCGCCTTTAGAGGGGAGAGAGGGGTGGAGCGGGGGGCGGTTAGAGGGGAGAGGGGTGGAGCGGGGACGGTTAGAGGGGAGAGGGGTGGAGTGGGGGACGGTTAGAGGGGAGAGGGGTGGAGTGGGGGACGGTTAGAGGAGAGAGGGGTGGAGTGGGGGACGGTTAGAGGGGATAGGGTGGAGTGGGAGACGGTTAGAAGGGAGTGGGGGACGGATAGACGGGTGGAGTGGGGGACGGTTATAGGGGAGAGGGTGGAGTGGGGGACGGTTAGAGGGGTGGAGTGGGGGACGGTTAGAGGGGTGGAGTGGGGGACGGTTAGAGGGGAGAGGGGCGGAGCGGGAACAGTAGAGCGGATGGACGCAATAGAAGAGGTGCAGACAGAACCAGCCAAAAGCATGAGCGCTGGCCACGATCCAATGAGCATAACACAGCACGGCGGCCGGCCTCGAAAGGTGGACGGCTGGGCGCTGGGAAGCGGGCCAGCTGCAGCAGTAGCCAGTGCGGGGTCGCCCGGCCCCGGCCTGCACCGCTGGAACTGGGTACCGAGAGAGGGACCGACCGAGCTCAGATCAACTGATAGGAGGCGTCAGAGGGGTGCAGAGGGGTGCAGCGGGGTGTAGAGGGGTGCAGAGGGGTGCAAAGGGGTGCATAGGGGTGCAGAGGGGTGCAGAAGGGTGCAGAGGGATATGTGTGGACGGGATGGACTCCGATGGACTCCGATGGACTCCGATGGACGCTGCTGATAGATACGGGAGACACGGGACGGCTGGAGAGATGGTCTCTGGTGAAAGAGGTCAATAGACGCACGAGACACGAAGCAGAGTCACATGATGATGATCGGAAAATGACACTTATTTGTAAAGAGGTCAATTGAAATAGAGAATATCCAATAATAGGTATCAGGCTTGAGCACGAAAGCGCGAATTGCAATGCATTGACTGGAATTACTCAGAACCGTTCAACTGAGACAGAGACGCGTGCTCTCGTATACAAGAGACATTCGTCAGCGCTTACCCAGAACATTTTCTCCACGATCTGCCGCGGTAAACGGGAATAGAGCTTAGTCAGACAGATCACTTCAAGGACGTCCCAGGTTATAAAGACACCATTTTCAGTGAATCAGACTGTCCAAGACACGTGTGAAAATCCGCCCCTGAATCACTTGAGAAAACAAACCCACCGCCGCCACAAAGCTCGTTACGACACACGCGACAAGTCACAGCTCGCCGCTGACTTACACAGCATGCAACGGCCGACACATGCAAAGCAACTGGTAGCGATCCGGCTGCGCCATCCAGCAAGCAGACACCACAGCAAGCGATCCAGAAAAGCGTCCGGTCTCCATAGCAACGGATAGCACCGAGTCTCCACAGCGGAGACAAGCGTTAAAGACAGCCGAGAGATTAGACTGGGGGCCTGTCAGACAAGCGAATGACAGACAAGCGGCTAAAAGGCATTGCGTGTGCAGCTACAGACGCTCAACATAAGCTGGTTAATAGTTCAGTCAATACGTGCAGAGTCGATACAGCAGGTGAATGGTGGCTCATTAGTGATAGACCAGGCTGAAAATGTCCCGTGGTGCTCTAACGTAGTAAAACACGAGTCAGCCAGACACGTGTTAAAATTCACACCCGAAAATGTATGTGAAAGACTTCGCTGGCGGCCACTGTACTAAGGAATCGGCCGACAATGGAATTCGTATGTAAACTGGCGCGTACACTGTACGCGCCAATCTCACTTCGGAGCCGAACAACATGGCCACAGAAAATAGCTACCAGAATAGGCCATGAAACGAACTTATCAAAGCGATTTGTGGTGCAATCCTTCTGGTGTCAGATACTGTCCAAATGACTTGCAATCTTTCTGGTGTCAGATACTGTCCAAATGACCTGGAATCTTTCTGGTGTCAGATACTGTCCAAATGACCTGTAATATTTCTGGTGTCAGATACTGTCCAAATGACCTGCAATCTTTCTGGTGTCAGATACTGTCCAAATGACCTGTAATCTTTCTGGTGTCAGATACTGTCCAAATGACCTGCATTCTTTCTGGTGTCAGATACTGTCCAAATGACCTGCAATCTTTCTGGTGTCAGATACTGTCCAAATGACCTGTAATCTTTCTGGTGTCAGATACTGTCCAAATGACCTGCATTCTTTCTGGTGTCAGATACTGTCCAAATGACCTGCAATCTTTCTGGTGTCAGATACTGTCCAAATGACCTGTAATCTTTCTGGTGTCAGATACTGTCCAAATGACCTGCAATCTTTCTGGTGTCAGATACTGTCCAAATGACCTGCAATCTTTCTGGTGTCAGATACTGTCCAAATGACCTGTAATCTTTCTGGTGTCAGATACTGTCCAAATGACCTGCAATTTTTCTGGTGCCAGATACTGCCCAAATAACCTGCAATCTTTCTGGTGTCAGATACTGTCCAAATGACCTGCAATCTTTCTGGTGTCAGATACTGTCCAAATGACCTGTAATCTTTCTGGTGTCAGATACTGTCCAAATGACCTGCAATCTTTCTGGTGTCAGATACTGTCCAAATGACCTGCAATCGTTCTGGTGTCAGATACTGTCCAAATGACCTGCAATCTTTCTGGTGTCAGATACTGTCCAAATGACCTGCAATCTTTCTGGTGTCAGATACTGTCCAAATGACCTGCAATCTTTCTGGTGTCAGATACTGTCCAAATGAACTGCAATCTTTCTGGTGTCAGATACTGTCCAAATGACCTGTAATCTTTCTGGTGTCAGATACTGTCCAAATGACCAGTCGTTGACCGGTGTTTGGTCGATCCACGGCACCAGAAATACACTGGCCATCTGGGACCCGTACCGGTAGTGGCCATCTGGGACCCGTACCGGTGCTCCGCCTGAGGCCGCTGGACGAGGCAAATGGCTTATTTAGCACCGTCTGAGCGCGATAGCAAAATGCGCCAAATAATCACATTATAGTCGCGGCCAGACTAACCAGCACCCTGGATATACAGCGCGGCCAGACTAACCAGCACCCTGGATATACAGCGCGGCCAGACTAACCAGCACCCTGGATATACAGCGCGGCCAGACTAACCAGCACCCTGGATATACAGCGCGGCCAGACTAACCAGTACCCTGGATATACAGCGCGGCCAGACTAACCAGTACCCTGGATATACAGCGCGGCCAGACTAACCAGGTGGCGGGAGTGGTGCACCCTGGATATACAGCGCGGCCAGACTAACCAGGTGGCGGGAGTGGTGCACCCTGGATATACAGCGCGGCCAGACTAACCAGGTGTGGGGAGTACAGCACCCTGGATATACAGCGCGGCCAGACTAACCAGGTGTGGGGAGTACAGCACCCTGGATATACAGCGCGGCCAGACTAACCAGGTGGCGGGAGTGCAGTACCCTGGATATACAGCGCGGCCAGACTAACCAGGTGGCGGGAGTGCAGTACCCTGGATATACAGCGCGGCCAGACTAACCAGGTGGCGGGAGTGCAGTACCCTGGATATACAGCGCGGCCAGACTAACCAGGTGGCGGGAGTGCAGTACCCTGGATATACAGCGCGGCCAGACTAACCAGGTGGCGGGAGTGGTGCACCCTGGATATACTGCGCGGCCAGACTAACCAGGTGGCGGGAGTGGTGCACCCTGGATATACAGCGCGGCCAGACTAACCAGGTGTGGGGAGTACAGCACCCTGGATATACAGCGCGGCCAGACTAACCAGGTGTGGGGAGTACAGCACCCTGGATATACAGCGCGGCCAGACTAACCAGGTGGCGGGAGTGGTGCACCCTGGATATACAGCGCCCGCAGTCGACACGGTAGGCTGGCGGAAACTGAGGCAATCGTGCGCCAACACGAGTGTACCCAGGTACAAGGAGTCCTAGACTACCTCATGTGTCCTCCCAAGGAGCCCTGAACTACGTCATGTGTCCCTCCCAAGTAGTCCTGGGCTACGTCATGTGTCCCTACCAAGGAGTCCTGGGCTACGTCATGTGCCCTTCCCAAGGAGCCCTGGACTACGTCATGTGTCCCTCCCAAGGAGCCCTGGGT
>JAXIVJ010000405.1:107500-127500 GCA_036785665.1 Chirona hameri
TTTGTTACCCAGCCGTTCGCTTTGTCATCTGCCACGACGTTGTAGCGGCGGCCGCGCTAAAACCGCCGCTGGTCGCCGAATAGTAATTGTAATGTCTTCCCGAAATAAGCGTTAACTTTCGCTGAGGCTGGTCGTTACGCGGATAAAGATTAAAGGCTGAGGGCTTTCAATGCTTTTAAGACGTAACTTCCACTTAGCGAAATGACGCGCGGATGCACATCTGGGCTCACCGCTGAAGCTCCAATAACCGTTCCATCCGTATCTAGTTCACAGAGAGGGGATACACAATATTCGGCGCCTCTCTAGTCTATGAAAGCCTCCTGCATGACAGTGCTGAGAGAGAAGCTGGTTCACGTTGCGTTTTCGTTTACATGCGCCCATGGTTGGATACAGCCTACGTCCCGCGCTGCTGTTATGAAGAGACCACTGCAGCAGTGGCGGACTGCACCGATCGAACGAAAACGGCAAACAGCGCACACAAAACGCGGCCGCACTGCCACTATTGGCAACACTGTGGCTAGACGCTCTACTGATGCTACTAAGAAAATGTGTCTCCGTTGACATCATACTAATGAGCTATTCATCACCAAACCACATTTTGAATTGCTCGCGTTCAGTTTAATGTACTCCAATGTCACTATGTCCAATGTCACTATGTCCAATGTCACTATGTCCAATGTCACTATGTCCAATGTCCAATGTCACTTATCAAAGGCTGGTTCATAATGCTCTTCCTATTTTTGAGTCGAGTCTTCCATTCCACATCTTCCAGTGTGGTTTTACCACACATTCCATTTCGGGCCAGACCGGACCCGTCCAGTGGTAGCTGTCCCGCACGGGGACGGTATCAGGCACGCGTAGCAGCGCACCATTAGTGGCGGCGGCACCAACAACACCCCTGCCCGGCAGACGTCACAGCGTCACGTCACGGCACGTCACGTCACGGCACGGCAGACGTCATAGTAGTGTTCCCAAGGCCGTCCCCCAAAGGTGGCAACGTGGCAAGGGAACAAAGATACGGATACGGACACGGACACGGATCGGATACGGACACGGACACGGACACGGACACGGACACGGACACGGACACGGACACGGACACGGACGCCGGACACGAGTTGAACAGGACACTGGCCTAGCGGTGTCGGGATCGAGGCGGACGCGAGAGACACGCGAACACTGCGAGCAGGTAACAAGAGACGAGACAAGAGATGGCAACGAGCATGGCAAGCTGAGACCATGGCGGCAGCTGCCAGACAACGTCGTACTGAAATCTGGACACCAGAATATCCGTCCATGGACTCGGCTTACGATTTGCCGGCACAGCGGCCGTTATAAACCCATCCTGGCGACACCAAACACCACAGCGCGCGCACCCAGAGAACAGACAGGACGGCACACACGACACAATCAGCACAGACACGACGGACGAGGACAGCGCGACTACCCACTCACAACCATGATGGGCTCCTTCTCCTCCTTGCCGGTGCTCCAGCGTTTGATGTTGGCGGGCAGAATCAGCGAACGCTGCCGGTCGCGCGGGCGGGGGTCGGGTGGTGTGCGGTCACACGCACGCACGCATCACACGCAGCACACGCAGCACACGCAGCACACGCAGCATCACACGCGCGGCCTATGATCCGCGCGCGGCCTCACTCTGCCTGCCGCCCGGTCACCGCACAGTAGGTGCGACACAGCGCAGGACACAACCGTGTGCGGATACAGGGACACGGATCTACAGCCAGACACGACCGGCACAGGTCAACGTACAGGGTACATGCTGCTGACCCATCACTGGGGATCGCTGCGGATCACTGCGGATCACTGCGGATCACTGCGGATCACTGCGGATCACTGCGGATCATTGCGGATCACTGCGATTACTGCCGATCACTGAAGATCACTATCAGATCACTGATAGTCACTGCGATTACCGCAGATCACTGCGATCACTACGGACCACTACGGACCACTACGAATCACTACGAATAGCTCTCGGCTCACCGCAGGAGCCAATCGTTAATACTTCCCAGACGGCACCGGGACTATCCGGTCGGGGAATGGCACCAGGAGAGTTACACACACACCACACCGGCCGTCATTCTCCAAAGCAGGTGGAGTATCAACAAACCGACAGAGACTATCCGGTCGGGGAATGGTACCAGGAGCGTTACAGATTGCCGGCACGTCCGACGACAGCTCCGCGGCAGGGACAATACGCCGAGTCTAACGACACCAGTTATATCAGTCATAGCTGTCCCATTCGGTCTACAGTGAAATCGCTGTAACGCGAGGCAGCGCAGACCTGACTGAGCCTACGCGCCGTGCGCGTGCGCGTGCGCGCGCGCGTGTGTGTGTGTGTGTGTGTGTGTGTGTGTGTGTGTGTGTGTGTGTGTGTGTGTGTGTGTGTGTGTGGGTGTGTGTGTGGGTGTGTGTGTGGGTGTGTGTGTGGGTGTGGGTGTGTGTGTGTGTGTGTGTGTGTGTGTGTGTGTGTGTGTGTGTGTGTGTGTGTGTGTGTGTGTGTGTGTGTGTGTGTGTGTGTGTGTGTGTGTGTGTGTGTGTGTGTGTGTGTGTGTGTGTGTGTGTGTGTGTGTGTGTGTGTGTGTGTGTGTGTGTGTGTGTGTGTGTGTGTGTGTGTGTGTGTGTGTGTGTGTGTGTGTGTGTGTGTGTGTGTGTGTGTGTGTGTGTGTGTGTGTGTGTGTGTGTGTGTGTGTGTGTGTGTGTGTGTGTGTGTGTGTGTGTGTGTGTGTGTGTGTGTGTGTGTGTGTGTGTGTGTGTGTGTGTGTGTGTGTGTGTGTGTGTGTGTGTGTGTGTGTGTGTGTGTGTGTGTGTGTGTGTGTGTGTGTGTGTGTGTGTGTGTGTGTGTGTGTGTGTGTGTGTGTGTGTGTGTGTGTGTGTGTGTGTGTGTGTGTGTGTGTGTGTGTGTGTGTGTGTGTGTGTGTGTGTGTGTGTGTGTGTGTGTGTGTGTGTGTGTGTGTGTGTGTGTGTGTGTGCCCACTGCTCTGTCACTTATCCACATGCTCGGGCACCATGCACAGGCAGAATACATCGATGCGTCCCTACAGGTCAAACGGTGCAAATATATAGCGAAACTTGGGTATTTTTTCATTATAAATATATGCACAAAGGTAGCGTGTAAGTTGGGGAAAGCCCAGTAACAGCACACACCACACCACATGCAACAATTCGCGACAATGTATCAGTAAGATGAACAAGCAATGTTCAAAACATTGTTTACCTCGATTACAATGTAGTCCTCTAGCTCACAATCCAGTTATATTATTATACTATTTACATTTTTTAAACACAAATAACACCTACGCCAGTGCAGAGGGAGCATGCATGTCATGCCTAATGAACACCATCGGTAACCCGATTTTACTCACCCTAGTCGACTTGCACATCAAGAATATCTCGTCAAAAATGAACACATATCTGGAAAAATGGATAAAATCAGAAAACTTCTCGAACTCCTTTCAACGTTTATCCCGCCAATATACCTAAGTTTGTTGATACTATGACAATTATAATGCCCCAGATAAAGTGTGAATCGGCTACACATATTCCCTGCAGTATTTTGCACTAAACCGTTATTGCTGGCACATGCCTTTCGAGCCATTGAATAAAGTTATTCACCTTATATTCGTATTTTTCACAAATGCACCCCATCAAACCCAGTGATGCATCAGACCTTTGATATAAGAAGTACAGGGAAAATGCAGGGGAATTCAATATGCAGCGGCATTTTCCATTGATGATGTCATCATTTACTTATTGAACTCGCATTGAATTCACGCGGAGCAATGTCAGAAGACTGCACACCAGCTTACACTTCGTTGAAGTATAACTTCGTTGACGATTTGCATTGATAGAGATCAATGGCCGCTGTTCTCAAAGGCTTCCCATAAACGCCGACAGAATAAAGCCACCATCGCATGGTTAAAGACCGCCATAATCCGCGGCTCACAACAGCTCCGAGAAGCCAGCCACCGACAGGATGCACGACAAAGGGAGGACTCCCACGCGCCTGCATAGCCAGCCAATACCTACTGCATGGCCATAACTCATACCTGCCTCACTACAAGCATAGCGGCTGCATCTAGAGGCCGACAGAGAGAGAGAGCCGGTAAGCGGCTGTGTGAGAGTGATGGACACACTCTGGGTGAGTTACCTGGGTGAGTTACCACTCTGGGTGAGTTACCTGAGCTTCAGCTTATTGTCTGGATGACATTTGATCTTGATTTCTCCGTCCTTGAGCAGCCTGCCGCAGTCGCGAACCGAACGGAACGGTCCATCCTCCAGAGGCCAGTCCGTGATGGAGCTCTGTCGGGTCAGGTCAGGTCAGGTCAGGTCAGGTCAGGTCAGGCACACCAAACCAGAGGCCAGTCCGTGATGGAGCTCTGTCGGGTGAGGTCAGGCCAGGTCAGGTCAGGCACACCAAACCAGAGGCCAGTCCGTGATAGATCTCTGCCGGGTGAGGTCAGGCCAGGTCAGCCGTAACAAACCAGAGGTCGGGTCAGGTGAGGCCAGGCCATGTCGGATGCTCCGCTCAGGTCAGCACGGGTTGTCAGGTGGTGAGGTCAAATCAGGTCGAATCAGGTCAAATCAGGTCAGGTCCGATCAGGCCAAATCGGGTTCACCAAACCACAGGTCAATGCTTGGTCGAACTCTGACGGGTGGCGAGGCGAGGCGAGGTCAGATCAGATCAGTTCCGTGTGCCGCATGTCTCTGTCTGGGACCAGGGACGGGAGCGCCGGTGAGCCCAGGCCACGTGTCGGCTCCTCCGCCGGTCACGCTGTTACCTGTGCCGCGGCCGGCTACGTGTCGGCTCCTCCGCCGGTCACGCTGTGACCTGGGCCGCGGGCGGCCACGTGTCGGCTCCTCCGCCGGTCACGCTGTGACCTGGGCCGCGACCGGCCACGCTGTGACCTGTGCCGCGGGCGGCCACGTGTCGGCTCCTCCGCCGGTCACGCTGTGACCTGGGCCGCGGGCGGCTGACGGGACGGCAGCGCGGCCGGCGCGGGTCGGTCGATACCCGCCGCTGCAGGGCCGCCGCCGATCGCGCCACTGACCCGTGACCAGACGCCCTGGGACACCCGGCGAACGCCGCCTGCAACAGCACCAGTGCTGCCGGGACGGGGCCCCGAGGTCTCGGTGTCGAGGGATCGAGCCGATGGAAGAGGGCCAGGGGTTGGAGTCGGAGGGTCGCGGTCATGGGTCAGAGGGGGTCGGAGGGGTCGGAGCGGGGTTGGTGTAACGGGGGACGCCTCCCGGGGGACAGGTCAGGAGTTTCTACTATCATGTAGGTCTTCACCGATTTGTCACTTGGTACTGTCATATCCCACGCAACAAAACGGAGGAATTTGACACTCTTCACTCTTACGGCACACGACCATTATTCCCACACACCATGATTTCAGCAGGCTTGGAATTCAGGCAATCGGGCGCCGTTTTACCTGGATATCGTTCATGATCTGCAGCGTCTCGTTGTCGCGTTTCACTTCGTTAATGTACTCTGCCACGTCACGCATGGCGCTGAGAGCCCGCTCCAGGCCGCTGTGGTCGTCACTGTGCAGAGACTGAAGAAAGAACAGACAGGGTGTCAGAAGGCAGGCAGACACAGACACTGTGAAGAGACTGAAGAAAGAGCAGACAGGGTGTCAGAAGGCAGACACAGACACTGTGGAGAGACTGACGAACAGACAGGGTGTCAGAAGACAGGCAGACACAGACACTGTGGAGAGACTGAAGAACAGACAGGGTGTCAGAAGGCAGGCAGACACAGACACTGTGGGAAGACTGACAAACAGACAGGGTGTCAGAAGGCAGGCAGACACAGACACTGTGGGGAGACTGACGAACAGACAGGGTGTCAGAAGGCAGGCAGACACAGACACTGTGGGGAGACTGACGAACAGACAGGGTGTCAGAAGGCAGACACAGACACTGTGCAGAGACTGAAGAACAGACAGGGTGTCAGAAGGCAGGCAGACACAGACACTGTGGGAGACTGACGAACAGACAGGGTGTCAGAAGGCAGGCAGACACATACACTGTGGAGAGACTGACGAACAGACAGGGTGTCAGAAGGCAGGCAGACACAGACACTGTGGAGAGACTGACGAACAGACAGGGTGTCAGAAGGCAGGCAGACACAGACACTGTGGGAAGACTGACAAACAGACAGGGTGTTAGAAGGCAGGCAGACACAGACACTGTGGAGAGACTGGAAGAACAGACAGGGTGTCAGAAGGCAGGCAGACACAGACACTGTGAAGAGACTGAAGAAAGAACAGACAGGGTGTCAGAAGGCAGACACAGACACTGTGGAGAGACTGACGAACAGACAGGGTGTCAGAAGGCAGGCAGACACAGACACTGTGGGGAGACTGACGAACAGACAGGGTGTCAGAAGGCAGGCAGACACAGACACTGTGGGGAGACTGACGAACAGACAGGGTGTCAGAAGGCAGGCAGACACAGACACTGTGGGAAGACTGACAAACAGACAGGGTGTCAGAAGGCAGGCAGACACAGACACTGTGGGGAGACTGACGAACAGACAGGGTGTCAGAAGGCAGGCAGACACAGACACTGTGGAGAGACTGACAAACAGACAGGGTGTCAGAAGGCAGACACAGCCACTGCACTGTGCAGACTAGGAACGGGTGGGGAGCCGACTGAATTTCGTCAAACGCATTATAACGCATTATAACGCAATATAACGCAATATAACGCATTATACAATGGCACGGTGGGTGGACACACACACATACAAACAACAGCCAATCATGGATGAATAACCTGGATAGAAGCACCTCACGGCCATTTTGGACAGCCGTCAACCATAGTACCATAATCCAAACTGGAGTCGCTGTGGGTCCAAATCCGTGCCGCCGGCTCGCAAAAAGTGATGGTGTGTTCGCTCTACCGACCACCAGTTCAGACACAGTCCCGAGTCACCGCGGACATCGACGAACTGGAGCAGCAACTCCAGCACATCGTCACCCGCCACAGTGGACCGATCATTATATGCGGTGACATCAACATCAACACCAACAACAGCAACGACGGCACCGCGGCCACTAGATTCAGGGAGTTTCTCACAGCATACTCCATGCAGCAGCACATCAGTGGTCCTACGTTCCGGTCATCTGGCTCCACCATTGACGTGATCTGTACTGGCCGTGGTGTTGAGCGGGCCGGCACGCTGCACTGCGACTATAGCCCACATAACTGGTCGCGTGCTTTAGTTCCGCTACCCCACTACCGACCAGTGCAGTGCTCACTGACGGGTAGGAGCTGGCGGAAACTGGACGTGACAGAGCTGAATTGCAACCTACAAAACGTGGACTGGAGCGCTGTGTACAACAGTGTCGATCCTGAAGAGCAGTGGGACTATTTTCTAGCGGTGACACTCCCTATTATAGACAGCTTAGCCACTGTCAGACGCCAAACGGTACGCAACCCAACAGCGCCCCCAGTGACAGAAGCCACTAAAGACCTGATGACTCGGCGGCGCGCAGCGCTCCGTGCCTCTGATCGTGACCTGTACAAGGACTTGAATCGGCAGGTCAGGTCGGCTGTCCGCCGTGACACGCGGGAGGAGATCGATCGGCGCATACGGGCGGGCGGACCAAGCTCCCTGTGGCGCAGTGTTCGGCCCGTTATATCGGGAAAACGGCCGACCAGGTCGTCTCCTGACGCGGACGCGGATACCGTGAGCCAGTACCTCGCCAGTATTGGTACCGCCACCGCTCGACAGGTGGACTCCTCAGGCCCGGAGCTGGCGGTGCGCCTGCCGCGCGTGGCCACCGGCCGGTTCCAGGTGTCGCCGGTTACACCGGGGCAACTGCGGCGCGTCATAGCCCGGATGCGGAACAGTACATCGTGTGGTGCCGACGGTTTATGTGTACAGTCGGTCTCATAATGATCTTCCTAGAGCTGGGTCTCCCACGGTAGGCAACATGATAGCTGGCTGAATCCCGCACCGAGGGGGGCCGGACCGGTTTGACAGCTCGCCCGGTGCCAGCCGTTACTTGGCGGAATCTGCACCGCTCCGTACTGGTCTGACCCACACAGGCCGATCGGGCAATAACAATGCACATGTGTGGCGATGCTGTGTGGCGGACCGTGGTTGGAAATATACGCAGACTTAGAATGTCAAGTTAGCGACGATGTCTGTGATGACCAGTTTTAAGAATACCATAGGTCTGTGAAGCATCGCCAAGTGTGCAATTGATAGAACACTGCACGGGATTTGTATCTCAAGTTGACCGATACCGTCGTCACAGATGTCTCGGAAATGGCTATCCGTCATGTCGCTTGCGACGATTGGGAAATTTGCAGTGCGCCAAAAAATAAAGTGTCGATATTTTGACCTGATCTCAAGGTGAATGTCAAATTTAAACACGTAGCCAGTCAGATGCTCTATCAGCTACACACCTGGCGATGCTTCATAGACCTAAGGTTTGAAATACTGTCGTCGCAGATATCGTCGCTAACTTAACCCGCGCACTGTAGGGGCTTTGCGCCGAACACGAACTGCAGGGGGGGGGGGGGGGTCGATTTCCGCCCCCCCCCTGATATCTCGAAAACTACGCAACGTAGCGAGAAGCGGAAAAAGGCATTTGATAGCTTCATACATGTTCTATCGAAAGTATTTCAGTGTTTTTTTTAAGTCAGGTCAAAATTGAGGTCACCAGAGGTCATCAAAGGTAAAATTTTCCAGTTTTTCCTGTTTTAGGACATCGCTCCAGAAATTCCCATATATCTCAGAAACGATGATAGTTAAAAAACAAACGGAAAAAATCAAACGCCAGCCAGTGAAATTTGTAATCGCTACGGTGCCCTCAGATTTGATCTCAGGTCAATATTTGAGGCTCCAGAGGTCAAAAAGAAAAAAAATACCGTTTTTTTGCTAAATTGTTTTTGCTATTAACTTTTTACTTAATAAAGATAACGAAAAACTGTTTACGCCATTGTATTTATCTTGTCAAGGCGCTTTGAATGATATATATGTTAATCTTGTTAAGTCAACTTCACAATTTGACCTAAAGTCAAGGTCAAGTGGTGACCCAAGTAGGGCATGTTGCATATGGGAAGACGTGTCTCGACGAGACAAACACATTGATGTCTGTTTTACTTCTCTATCTTCATTATGTCGAGAGTTATTGACAAAAAAGTGATGGTGACCTCGCATGACCTCAAATGACCCAATAGGGGTCACTGAACAAAACTTACACTTGGATCATCAAGAATATCCTATAATAACATGATCCAGAAGTAATTGGACTAGTACCATGCATATCCTTGAAATAGGAAGCATTTGTATATTTCCCCATTGACTTATCATGGGGAGGTTACGAAATTGACCTGACCTTAGGTCACCGATATCAAAATTCCGAGTTATAAGAATTGTAAGTATTGATGCCCTCATGACATCCTGTAAGTTTCAACCTGATCGGTGACAAACTCTGGCTTTGGCACAACTGCAAAACATTTTGATGGTGGGGTCACTTGACCTGGTCTGGTGACCTGACCTGCGATGACCCGATCATATTTTTTTTCTCAAAGTGTGCGCAATTGATGTCCTAACAGGTGTATGAAAACCCGGCGGCGCGCAGCGCCGCCGTTTTTTCGCTATCTTTGAAAAACCTGAGGGGGGGCGGAAATCAACCCCCCTGCAGTGCGCGGGTTAATGGATATAAACCTGCCCGGGTGTTTGTGGAGCGTGGAGGACGGAGCGGCGTGATGCGAACATATCAGTGCGAGGCCCACTGCATTTGTCCGCCTTTTCGTGTAGAATCATCAGGTGGACGTTTGGATTCGTAATTTCGGGATTCTGCATTGCACATGACACGTGGCATGATTAAGAAAGAAATACACGTAAAAGCGCATGGTGCCAGCGCGGTTCGAACCCACGATCAATCTACGAATACGCTAGGAGTAGACAGCTATACCGACTGAGCTATTTGAGCTGATGTGATGAACACTGTTATTCAGTCTCCAATGTTGGATCTCTGCCAGCTCAAGACAGGCGACTTCTTGACCCTCGAGACAGACGGCCCTGACCACCACCCGGGTCGCGGCGCATTCCGTTCCGACAATGCCCCGCACTCCCTCCCTCCCCTCCCCAGGTCACGCACCTGCCAGACAGCCACAATGGGTACCAACCTACGGTGGGGAAACCACCCTTTGTTTTCCCAACCTACGGTGGGGAAACCACCCCTATCGCGACCGTAGCGCCACGTGATGGCAAGGTAAGATCATTATGAGACCGACTGTACGTTTCATTAAGCAGTGTATAGATTCCGTTTGTTCAGTCATCACCCATATTGTGAATTCTAGCCTGACCAGTAATGTCGTCCCGGACTCATGGAAACTGGCTTTGGTGCATCCCATCCACAAGACACCGAAATCCACCGACGTGTCCAATTACCGACCGATCTCCATCCTGCCGATCATCGCCAAAATCATTGAATGTGTTGTTTATGAGCAGCTGTTTAGGTATTGTACTGTCCACCACTTATTCTCGTCTAGTCAGCATGGTTTTAGATTAAATCACTCCACTGACACTGCCCTTCTTACTGTGACTGATAGTGTTTGAGGCCATGTATAGAAGAGAAATCACCCTGTTATGTTTGTTAGACTTGTCCAAATGTTTTGATGTTGTGCCACATGATGGACTGTTGAGAAAACTTGAACTCTACAATGTGGATACGCGCTGGTTTGCGAGCTACCTTGCCGGCCACTACCAGCAGGTTGTCACCCAGAGCCAGCGTGGCTCTCGTACCTTATACCTGCACCTGCACCTCGTACCTGCACCTCTGCACAACCCGATCGGAACGTACCAGGGATCAGCGCTCGGTCCGCTGTTGTACAGCATTTACGCGAATGACATACCCCTGTATGCTCATGACGCATGTATCGTTCAGTATGCGGACGACACCCAGGTCCTTGTGAGCGGGAGACCCGGAGACATTGGCGCTCTGATTGGATCCATGGAACGAAATCTTTTGCAGCTATCCAACTGGTTCGGCAAAAATGGAATGAAAGTCGACGTTCAGAAAACACAGCTCACAGTTCTCGGTACTTGTCAAAATCTTCGGCTACTGCCAACGATAAGCATCACATTTATCGGCGCCACTGTCTCCGGCTCTCCCGCAGTGCGAAACCTGGGGGTCGTATTCGACCAATGTATGACGTTTGCTGCCCACACTGATGGTGTCGTACGGCGTTGCAATGGTATTTTAATCGGTCTCAGTCAGTCATATCAAACATAGTTTACCTCAAACGACGATTACTACTCTAGTCCAGGGTCGAGTCATTTCACTCATCCGTTACTGTATCAGTGTCTACGGAACATGCAACGCTACCCAAACCGCACGTCTCCAGAAGGTGCTTAACTTTGCAGCACGTGTAATTTCGGGGCGCCGAAAATTTGACCATGTCAGCGATGTATTACGAGACCTTGAATGGCTTACTGCCGACAACCTGTACAAATTCCACGCACTGACCCTTCTAAAACGCGTCCTGGTCACTTCGCAGCCCGAGTCGCTATATAGCAATCTTATATATATAGACGTCATGTGCACCAGCACGATACACGACAAGGTGACATGATTCACGTTCCAGCCATCATATCGGAATCTGGAAGGAGGCGATTCCTTTACTCAACCGTGACAGCTTTTAACATGCTGCCACATTACTTACACAGGGGCGTAGGAACTATGTTCAAGTTGGGGGGGGGGGGGGGGGGGGGGGGGCAGGAGACATTCTGAAGTCGATTCTTTCCATGCAACGCCCATAGGCGTAATGTTAAAATCAAAAATGTTGGGAGGGCGGCTGCCCCCCCCCCTCCCCTGTTCCTACGCCTATGCACTTACGGGATTGGACCTTACCGCAGTTCAAGGAGCTGCGTAAGCATGTACTGCAGCGGTAATTGGCTGACCGATAGCGGCGCCTGCTTTGTGACGACACTTCCGTGAGTGTATGGGTGTGTATATGTGTGGTGTGTGTCGGAGTGTATGTGACCGTTTGACCTACATTTCTTTACTTTTTTGCCACTGGTTCTGTAATAGCCACACCTGAGTGGAATGAGCCTATGACGTTCAATCAATAAAAAAAAAAATACATAGTATCCAGGTGGATGGATGATGAAGGGATTGCCTTGGGTCAGTTGACCAGAAAACGTCACCAGTCATTTGACCGTTACTGGTCCATTGACCGAAAGCCATCACTGAATGACAGGGATTACCGTCTCGAGTCTGCGTCTCCGCCAGCTCATGTATCACTGATCTGACATGCTCGGCCGCTGGTGATCTGACAGGCACGGCCGCTGGTGATTTGACAGGCACGGCCGCTGGTGATCTGACAGGCACGGCCGCTGGTGATCTGACAGGCACGGCCGCTGGTGATTTGACAGGCACGGCCGCTGGTGATCTGACAGGCACGGCCGCTGGTGATTTGACAGGCACGGCCGCTGGTGATCTGACAGGCACGGCCGCTGGTGATCTGACAGGCACGGCCGCTGGTGATTTGACAGGCACGGCCGCTGGTGATCTGACAGGCACGGCCGCTGGTGATCTGACAGGCACGGCCGCTGGTGATTTGACAGGCACGGCCGCTGGTGATCTAACAGGCACGGCCGCTGGTGATTTGACAGGCACGGCCGCTGGTGATCTGACAGGCACGGCCGCTGGTGATTTGACAGGCACGGCCGCTGGTGATCTGACAGGCACGGCCGCTGGTGATCTGACAGGCACGGCCGCTGGTGATCTGACAGGCTCGGCCGCTGGTGATCTGACAGGCACGGCCGCTGGTGATCTGACAGGCACGGCCGCTGGTGATCTGACAGGCTCGGCCGCTGGTGATCTGACAGGCTCGGCCGCTGGTAGTCTGGTCACACGGCTTGTTGTTCCGCAACCAGACCAGCTGAAGTCGACAGCCCGCTCCAGACCAGCTGAAGTCGACAGCCCTCTCCAGACCAGCTGAAGCCGACAGCCCGCTCCAGACCAGCTGAAGCCGACAGCCCTCTCCAGACCAGCTGAAGCCGACAGCCCGCTCCAGACCAGCTGAAGCCGACAGCCCGCTCCAGACCAGCTGAAGCCGACAGCCCGCTCCAGACCAGCTGAAGCCGACAGCCCTCTCCAGACCAGCTGAAGCCGACAGCCCGCTCCATGCAGAGCGGGCGCATCGAGCACAACACATACTACAGCAAACGCATCCCCAGCCGCCGCTGCGGAGTCTGTAGAGGGCAGCAGCGCCGGGCAGGGTCTGACTACCGAGAACAGTGGGTAGGCGTCTGTGGGCGAACTTGGAGCGGACGTCATCAGCTTATCGCAGACCGGCTGCCTGATGGTCCCAAGTATCTCATGTCATCTCGCGTCAGTCTCATGGCCGGACCCAGGCCGGTCCAACTCACGTCGACCTACTGGATCCAGACCGACCTACTGGACCCAGACCAATCTACTGGACCCAGACCGATCTACTGGACCCAGACCTACCTACTGGACCTAGACTACCGGACCCAGGCCAATCTAATGGACCAAGATCAATCTACTGAACCTTGACTACTGGACCCAGACTGATCTACTGCACACAGACCAATCTACTGGACCCAGAACGATATACTGGACCCAAACCGTACTACTGAACCCAGACCGACCTACCCTAAACCCGGATCCCAACCCCGGTCAATCAAAGCCGCAGCGTACCCGGACAATCCCAACCGCCAGCGACATGTCCCACAGCGTCCGACAGTCCGACATGTCCGACAGCTCTGCAGCACACGCCACGGAGCCTGACGGCTGCGTTGCTAATGGATCAGTCACCGCCCCGGACGCCACGGGGCCTGACGGCTGCGTTGTTAATGGATCGGTCACCGCTGGACGCCATGCCCAGCCTGACGGCTGCGTTGTTAATGGATCGGTCACCGCCCCGGACGCCACGGGGCCTGACGGCTGCGTTGTTAATGGATCGGTCACCGCTGGACGCCATGCCCAGCCTGACGGCTGCGTTGTTAATGGATCGGTCACCGCCCCCGGACGCCACGGGGCCTGACGGCTGCGTTGTTAATGGATCGGTCACCGCTGGACGCCATGCCCAGCCTGACGGCTGCGTTGTTAATGGATCGGTCACCGCCCCGGACGCCACGGGGCCTGACGGCTGCGTTGTTAATGGATCGGTCACCGCTGGACGCCATGCCCAGCCTGACGGCTGCGTTGTTAATGGATCGGTCACCGCCCCGGACGCCACGGGGCCTGACGGCTGCGTTGTTAATGGATCGGTCACCGCTGGACGCCATGCCCAGCCTGACGGCTGCGTTGTTAATGGATCGGTCACCGCCCCGGACGCCACGGGGCCTGACGGCTGCGTTGTTAATGGATCGGTCACCGCCCCGGACGCCACGGGGCCTGACGGCTGCGTTGTTAATGGATCGGTCACCGCCCCGGACGCCACGGGGCCTGACGGCTGCGTTGTTAATGGATCGGTCACCGCCCCGGACGCCACGGGGCCTGACGGCTGCGTCGTTAATGGATCGGTCACCGCTGGACGCCGTGCCCAGCCTGACGGCTGCGTTGTTAATGGATCGGTCACCGCTGGACGCCGTGCCGGGCCTGACGGCTGCGTTGTTAATGGATCTGTGGTTCCCCTCCCCACCCGCGGCGGCATATGGCTATAGGCCGGACTACGGGGTGGGCGAGAACACCCCCCCCCCCCAAGAAAAAAGGAAAAAGTGGACACACACACGCACACACGCCTGTATCAGCAGTGGACCGTTAACATCCATACCGTTTGGAAGAGTGGACAGCAATAGAAAGAAAAGGTTGAGGTTGCTGAAGTATTGCAAGGCTGGAACAGAAAATCTAAAACGAGGATATATTTGCGCCACTTCAGTGATGCACATACATATTTTTTTGAAGGAAGATCTGCCCTAAAACGTGATGCTGTACCCGACCACCACATTCCAAGGTATCCGTATTACACTTCATGTTGGTTTATGTACAATGGGGCGCGCCACAATTGAAGCTATTGTTGGTGGCGCTGATGATCAACTGCTACCAAGCGGACCGGCGGAGTATAGGGCGCATTGCTTACGGCCGAGTTTTGAAGCCCAGGCTACGGCGGAGTTTTGAAGCCCAGGCTATGCGTGATCGTTCCGGAAAGCACGTTTTTTGCAAGTTTGCATCTTTTGCGTACCGTTTTTTGCAGGTTTGCGTGTTTTCCGTGGCGAACGTCCGGGATTTGCGTAGTTATAGTGTTGAAAAGGTAATGAGGATGATCCTTTTGGTGAATACGCATCAGTGCTTGAGTACTCAGGCTTAGAAGTAGTCAGGGATTTCACGTGGGTCAATACTCAAAGTTTAGGCTCCTGAAGGCTCCCAAAATCACTTAAGAGAACCCATTCTACTACCATCGCCTTCCCTTTAACCCGCGAGTTACTGGGGTGCATTTCATAACGCGACTTACTGTGGGGGGGGGGGGGGGGGGGCTATTTTTTGCCCCCCCCCTCGGATCTCCGGAACTACTGGACCGAATGTAAAAATTCAAACGGCATTCGATGGCCCTGGGAAATTTATCAAGGGAAACATAATATTGTTGACCTCAGGGTCACCGATGACGTCACAGGTCAGGTCAAGTACAAAATGTTTGACCGTGTCAAAAGGTCTCGATGGATGGAATTGTCGCACAAAATTGCGATATTAAACGCATAAGCTGTCGATAAATCGGTATGATTCGTGTGCCTGACACTTCTAAGTACCTTTCTAAGCTGTTTATGACCTTGGGTCAGGTCAAGGTCATCCGAGATCACGAGGTCAAACTGCAGATTACGGTCATTAGGCATTGTAACACATGTTTATGGGTTTGTTTTTCGTCTAGAACGCGTAAAATGACCTTAGAACATTGTCTGTTCCATATAAATAGAAGTAAAAAGCAAAAATGGAAATGCGTTTTTTATGCATAGTAATGCTGTGAGAGGTGGTCGATTTTTGTCATTTAAAGGTCATACCTCAGTCATTTTCGAAGATATGGACTTCAAATTTGGTACACATATTCACCGCACACGTCGCGATCACATATATTCCGGTTTTGGATAATTATGATTTTTTCTTGAAAAAAAATGGATCTAACAATTTTGAATTAAAAAAAACTCAAAAATCGGAGATGGCAGTTTGATAGCCCGGTCTATTGTCATTAATTTGATTTAGGACAATTGATTGGGGAGGGGGGGGGGCAACAAATACCCCCAGTAACTCGCGGGTTAACCCACCGAAGGTGCACAACGCAATACTTGACCTATCTAGGTCACCGTTTTACCTCAGGTCACCTGGAAAGACGCTAATATCCATTTAACGAGCCGTCCAAATACTTTCGTTGTTTACCGGTCGATTGTGTTCAAACTTATACAAAATGTTGGTGTCTATGAGTGGATTCGAACCCTGAAAGCATGTATCGCTGAGGTCAATAGTTTGATCTCAGGTCAAAGAGTGCATGCAATGTCAAATCTTGGGTACCGCATAACTTTTTCCTTAAAGTACTTACCGAAGTCGTTTCAACGGCTAAATATTACCACCAGACTATAGACGGTGCACAACGCAAGACTTGACCCCTCCAGGTCATCATTTGACCTCAGGCCACCTGGAAAGGCGCTAATATCGATTTAACCAGCCGTCCAAATACGTATTCGTTGTTTACCGACCGATTGTGTTCAAACTTACCTTCGGTGGGTTAAAGGGTGCGATGGTGCTACGTATACTGGTTTCTCCAAGTGATTTTTGGAAGAGAGAAGAAAAAACATATGCGGTACACCGTCATTCTCCCATAGGCCATAATGGTAACTTATGTTATGACCTGAGGTCAACCGGTGACAAGGGACAGCCAGATCACTCGTAGTGCAGTGTGCACCGTCTATAGGCTGCTGTGAATATTTAGCCGTTGAAACGACTTCGATACGTACTTTAGGGAAAAAGTTATGCGGTACCCGATATTTGACCTTGCGGGCACTATATGACCTCCCGAGGTCAAACGATTAGCCTCACGATAAATGCTTTCAGGGTTCGAATACACTCATAAACAACATTTCGTATAAGTTTGAACACAATCAGCCAGTAAACAACGAATACGTATTTGGACGGCTCGTTAAATGGATATTAACGCCTTTCCAGGTGACCTGAGGTCAAACGGTGACCTGGAGGGGTCAAGTTTTCCGTTGTAAACATTCCGTGGGTTAAATGGAAGGCGATGGTGGTGGAAAGGGCTCTCTAAGTGATTTTGGCGAAAAATATGCGGTACTTCGTCATTCTCCCATAGGCCATAATGGTAACTTATGTTGTGACCTAAGGTCAACCGGTGACCAGGTGTGGTCAGATCTCTCGTTGTGCATCGTATATAGGCTGGTGTGAATATTTATCCGTTGAAGCGACTTCGATAAGTACTTTAGGAAAAAGTCATGCGGTACCCAAGATTTGACCTCACAATCAAATAGTGCCCGGTCACGGGCACTAACTATTTGAACTCCCGAGGTCAAACTATTGACCTCAGCGAGAAATGTTTTCAGGTTTCGAATACACTCATAGACACCAACATTTGGTATAAGTTTGAACACATCCGTACCACTCTAACCCCTTCAAAACTCCGCCGTAAACAATACGCCTATACTCTAACGCACAGACGCCGATCCGCTTGGTAGCAGTTGATCATCAGCGCCTCTAGCGGCGGGAAATGTATTGTGGTGCTCCATTATAGGTATTGGCAGGGCAGGTGTCACGCTTCCGTACAGAACACTGGATGTAGTGTGACAAGCCTGCACAAGTGGACTGCGGTGCAGCCGGCTTGATGACGTCATTACTCGTTGGCAGGATATACTTAATGGTGTTTAATATACTTAATTGAATTGTCGGATGACACTAGTTCACTGGTTAGGGAAATAGCAGCAGGAGACGGTCAGCGAAGTGTGCTCTGAGGCAATTCGGAGATTTCTCCTGTGTATCCGTGTTCTCATGTAAGAAAAACAAGTTCGACAAAAATATAATTTGGCTTAGAACAACGCTGATGAAGAACTCTGCTATGTTAAGCCTGATTATATAATACAGCTTTATAGCTTCAGCAGCATGACATATGTGTGCCATCGTCACATAAACATAAACATCACAAGCTAAGGCACACCTAAAACATGTCTGGCTCTCCTGGCGACGTGCAGGCCAGCGCCGGTCTCCACAGCTGAGCGGCTCTGTCCGGCTCTCATTCAGAGAGTGGGTCTGCACAAACCGACGATACACGCTGCTGGCACGTGATCAGAGTGAGAGCTGCGAGTGTGTCACATGCCTAAGTGGGTTACGCGCCAACTTTAGACCACTCACCACACACTGTTTACGCTTCGGGTCAGACAGGCGCGGCGGCTGCACTTGAAACAATTTTTCATCAGCCGGCGTTTGTATCATTTCAGATCTGGAACATTTCTCTTCACTCTGCCAGTTTCGAATTTAGAGAAGCGTTTTTTTATTGAGATAGCAGTCGTGTCTGAGCAAGTTGGAAGCCTAATTTAAATATCCCTTGGTTCGGTTGAAATTCCTTCGGTAATAATTTATAAACATTTGTATGCGTAACATTTTTCAACCTTCAAGATATGGGATTTAAAGGGAGAGTATGACGTCATCCTCCGTGACCGTCATTAGCGGGCGTTTACCGAAACGTTTTTATTGTTGGAGAAATTCACTACATTGGCATTGCGCAGGCTTTTCCTGTCTCGAATGCGAATATGAGGAGCCGTTGCCCGTTGATTGCATATTAAGAGTCCATTTTGACTTTCATAGCTGTCATAAGCTGCCCATTTTGACTTTCATAGTCACGATTAACTTCGGTACACCAGTAATGAGCTTCCTATTTTGTCCCTTGTGCGAATAATTGTGCAAAGTCCCTGGCAACTTCCAACACTTGTAAAGCTATGGAAAACGCTTGGTGTTTCACGAATCATTTGAAAACATCACCATGGTATTCGCTAATAAGGCTGTCCAGCCGGCTCTAGTCGGTTGTCTAGTCGGCTGTCCAGTGTCCAACATCCAGTTAGCTGTCTAGTGCTCTGTCAGCTGTCCAGTCGGCTGTCCAGTCTGCTGTCCAGTCTGCTGTCCAGGCTGCTGTGCAGTCTGCTGTCCAGTCTGCTGTCCAGTCTGCTGTCCAGTCTGCTGTCCAGTCTGCTGTCCAGTCTGCTGTCCAGTCTGCTGTCCAGTCCGCTGTCCAGTCCGCTGTCCCGTCCGCTGTCCCGTCTGCTGTCCCGTCTGCTGTCCCGTCTGCTGTCCCGTCTGCTGTCCCGTCTGCTGTCCCGTCTGCTGTCCCGTCTGCTGTCCCGTCTGCTGTCCAGTCTGCTGTCCAGTCTGCTGTCCAGTCTGCTGTCCAGTCTGCTGTCCAGTCTGCTGTCCAGTCTGCTGTCCAGTCTGCTGTCCAGTCTGCTGTCCAGTCTGCTGTCCAGTCTGCTGTCCAGTCTGCTGTCCAGTCTGCTGTCCAGTCTGCTGTCCATTCTGCTGTCCAGTCTGCTGTCCAGTCTGCTGTCCAGTCTGCTGTCCAGTCTGCTGTCCAGTATGCTGTCCAGTCTGCTGTCCAGTCTGCTGTCCAGTCTGCTGTCCAGTCTGCTGTCCAGTCTGCTGTCCAGTCTGCTGTCCAGTCTGTTGTCCAGTCTGCTGTCCAGTCTGCTGTCCAGCCTGCTGTCCAGTCTGCTGTCCAGTCTGCTGTCCAGTCTGCTGTCTAATGTCCAGTTAGCTGTCTCCTGTCCAGTCTGCTGTCCAGTCGGTATCGTTCGCTGACTGAGACAAGGAGACAGTCCAGGCAGTCCAGGTCGTTTCCCCTAACCCGGTCATAGGTGGCAAACAGCAGCAGTGCGAGATACCTAGCATCGCGCCAGATGCCCTGAACGACTACTACGTCACGATAGGACCGAACACAGTCGCCAGTGTACCGGCCGCCGCCGTGTCTGTTCTAACACGTCTCCCTAGAGTGCCTAC